>JAVQJF010073256.1:0-73431 GCA_036023855.1 Gadopsis marmoratus
TATATATATACATATATATATATATACATACACATATATATATATATATACATATATATGTGTGTATATATATATATATATATATACATACATATATATACATACATATATATACATACACACACATATATAGCATGGCTAGCATGTGGTTATGGATGATAAAGTGTATCTTGTCTCATTGAAACTATATGTGCCACCTACTCTTTAGCAGTACTTCTGCAAGTCTCTCACTGCGGACAACATACTCTTCAACTGCAGTAGTTAGATTTCTCCTTACAACAGGAACAGCAGGTCGATTCTGTCCCCCTTATGTTTGAAAAGGGCACCAAGGGAAAAACGCAGGGGTGCGTGAAATCCCAACAGCACTAAAAGAAACACAGTTAAGTCGTTTTCATTTAAACAGCCTGGTTTGAGATTCTACATAAAGACAAACAAGACTTTCTCTGCTGTGGTGAAGTTCATTTTTATTATCACTGATGAATTTCCAGGCTTTGTTTGATTCTTAGCTCACAAACTTGATGTCAGAATTTAACAGTGCTGCTCGTCAGACAAATGTGAACACAGATGGCAGGATGGTCTGTGCTGGGAGACGAAGGTTAGCCGGGGGGCCACTCCATCATGCGTCCACCGAGGACGTGGACGTGAACGTGGTAGACCGACTGGCCTCCATCCGGCCCATCGTTGATGACAATCCTGAAGCCTTTGGACAGACCTGCCTCTTGAGCACACTTCTTTGCAACTATCATCAAGTGGCCTAGCAACTAAGAGACAGAGAGAGAGAGAGAGAGAGAATGAACGAATGACACAGAAGTGAAAATACATACATGTATGAATAAACATATCAGCAGAAGACCCCTGGAACAGTATCTGTCCAGATGAGAATTCAGTTGGCTGTAAAGGGCCCCATCTAGTGGCCACTGACAGAAAGTTGTTGGACACAGAGTGGGAATAAGTCACTTTACAGTCAAAGCTAGCAGGTCATGCAGTCATACTTACTGCAGCATCACAATCCTCCGCTTGTGACAGCTGGACAATTGGCTTTTTTGGGACGACGAGGATGTGAGTGGGAGCTTGAGGAGAAACATCAGGGAAGGCTACACACTGAAGAACAAATTAAGAAGAATTTAGCCTGTGCAGACAGCTGTGGCGTTGAGTGACCATAACATTAGATGCATAGGACATAAACTGTATATAAATGTCATAAATCTGTCAGTCTGTATTGTAGTTTTCCCCCCTTTGACATAATTTCCTGCATTGATATGATTTCTAACGATATTTAAACCATGGGGCTGTTTAGATTTTGACATGCTGATTTCGTTATCCCAACCACTGCGACAATAATGTATTAAAAAAAGATTTGCTAGAGTAGCAGGCAGACTTGGCCCAGAGGACCTTGTCATACCTTGGTGGAAAGCCAAGTGCCGGCAGATGCCAAAAGGCAGCAAATGCAACACGAACAATGATTTCTAACATGCAGAACTAAAACTTAACCGCGTCCACGTACTGACAAATCACCTTTAAAGCTTTTTTTTTTTTACTGATTATTCTGTTTTAACGCTCACTTTCTGTAGTCTGGCGGCATTCTGTGTTGCATCACCGCAGCGCACGTTTGATTATCTGATAAACGACCTACACGTAAGACACCTATCTAGCTATTCATTTCAAAAATAAAAATAAAAACAGACCGCACAGCAGCAGTTTCTGCACCGCTAGCTCGAAGCTAACATTAGCTCACGTCACCTGGAGCGTGACCTGTCGTGCCCACGTGTGTTTTGAGTGAAAGTGTCTCATGCACACCTGGTCATCCTCGTAGATGATGTTGGCAGGGATCTCTTTGCGTACGATTTTTCCAAATATCGTGTCTCCGCCCGGCCGGGCAGCCTGCGCTTTGGCCATTTCATCAGCCATGTTTGCGCAGATGAGCCGCTCGGTCAGCTCAGTGTCTTACAAGCACGCGTCATTTTCAACTCCGCGCTGATTGGTCGCCGGTACTTCCGCCCAACAAACTCCAATGCCGGAAGTGAGTTGTAAGAAATCAAGATGGGGACTCGTTTGAAGGTGAGGATGCGACATTGTCATGTTTATAAGAAGTAACATGGTTACGCAGCGTTTGTCTTTTCGCCCCCTTCGGCAGGTTTCATTGTAAAAGTGCATGTTTTGCGTGTTCTAAGACGTAGGCGGCTAAAGTGGCAGGAAACATTTAGTGTCCATTCCGCCGCTGCTGCATGTCAAGTGACAGCCGTCAAGGTGCTGAAGTTGCTGAAAGCTGAATGTCCGAATGTCCAAAACGCAGGTCCTGAGCGCGTTTAAAGCGCTGCACAGAACAAGGATGGCCGTATTCAAAGATGACTCCACTGCACTGTCAGGTGAGTTATGTAGCTGGTTCCTTTATATTCCCAGTAGAAGAACATATGTGGCTGTATCTTTGCAGCACATCACTGAATGCACGCAACTGTCCCCCCGCACGAAGCTGCTAGATTAAAGATCAACGAGGAGTTCCGGAAAAACAAAAATGAAACGTCGGAAGAAAACATTAAGAAGGTACAGTGAAAGTGGTCTGTTTTATATAGATTGTATTTTGTTTTAATATTTGTGTCAGTGTGGATCTTCTGTGGCAGCGTTATTGAAGGATTTAGAAAGCATCTCCGGAGTCGTCAAATCCTAAAGTTCCAGGCTGTGGTTTTCAAGCACAGCAGCACTTTAGATGTATGTTTAACCTGCAAAAGATGCACAACAAAGTGGGTACTGTCATATACAAAGGGGGGTATTTTACGTGCTTGTGCCCAGGGGCCCGTTGTCTGATAATCCATGCTCTTTACCACTCTGCTTTTACAGATGATCAAAATGGGCTTAGATGTGGAAACTGTTCTTCGAGAGGCTGTGATGCAAATGGAACATGTAGGAAAAAATAAGCTCCGTATGTTATTATTTTTTCTCCTCTTCTGTCCTTTTTTTCTAAAAATGTGGTACCATGCTTGAAAGTAAGATGTAAATGTTTAACAATATACAGTAGGAATCTTGACTTGACTTGTCTATCACACATCTCCTTATGAATTGTACTTGGTGCTAAGTTCTTCTCTTTCTCTCACACACAGTGCTTCGACCCAGAGCGAGCCTTCTGCTAGAAAATGTACCCTTTTGTGACCAGCCCAGGAAAATGTCATGAGACACCTTTTTTTTTTTTTTTTTAACTATCAAGAAAAGAGACTATCATCTATTACAATCCATCTGAAATGTACCCAAATGTACCCAAAACAACATTTCAACTTGTTCAGGATCTCCTCAAGATCACCGCTGTATGGAGAAACGCCTGTTTTGGTTTTTTTTTCTTCGCTGAAGATCTCAACTGTTCCACTTTATAAAATGTAAACTGGTTTCCGTGATTGCGTGTACAGAATTTTGTCAAATGTAATTTTAGATGCGCTTTCATATCCTTTGGAGGTTTTCCGCCTACTTTTCAGTGGCTTATAATTGAACTGACCCAGGGGGGAAATGCTAGGCTGCTTTGCTGCTACTGAAATAAATGTTTCATTGTGTTGAAAAAAAGTGAATTATTATAGTTGAACGTCCCATGGAGTTAAAAACCTCTTGGTTCTGATGTAGCAGTACAAGACACTACATGTCCCACAATGCCCACGAAGAAGAAACTGATTGCATCATCAAAATGCGCCCTGATTGCATCATCAAAATGCGCCGTTGCTCTGGCAACGCTTGCAGCGATGTCCGTCGGGTCTTAGCCGTGTAAGCTAACTTTGTCAACTGTGCTCGCGAAATATCAAATGTG
This sequence comes from Gadopsis marmoratus, assembly GCA_036023855.1. Lineage (NCBI taxonomy): Eukaryota > Metazoa > Chordata > Actinopteri > Centrarchiformes > Percichthyidae > Gadopsis > Gadopsis marmoratus. The sequence goes on from JAVQJF010073256.1 coordinate 3,785, forward strand.
ATGCAAAAAATAAGGTGAGGATCAGCTCGTGTGTCCAGCTTCGTGCCTGTGGACACGACCACAGACATGATAACTAACTATTTGCCACTAACGCTGCTGTCTCGCGTTTTGTCAGCTCAGACACGCTGTGGGAGCTAGCTGCGGCCGCGGTCCACAGCCGGGACGCCGAGGGTGGCGGGGAGGACGGAGGCGACGCCGTCAACGAGAGGAGCGTGTTTCTGATGGGGAGCAAAGCCGGGGCATGTTTACCGTCGCGCCACACAGTTTATTGTTTTCCAATGGAAGCACTCATGTCTTGTTAGTAGCTTAACCTAAGTTATAGCTTGTAAGCTCGCTGTTGCTTTTTTTTCCAGGGTAAAACGTCCATTCTGCTCAGGTGCCTCGACAGGTGAGCGTGTGTGAGCGTGTGTGAGCGTGTGTGTGTGTGTGTGAGCGTGCGTGCGTGTGTACGCGTGTGCGTGTGTGCCGAGGTAATCAACCCTCATCTCACAATTAGAGAATCCAGCTTCATGTTAAAAACCAAACCTTCCCTTGGCCCACAACTCATATTCTGGATGCAGACTCATGTTAAAAGAGGCAGTTACATAACGAAACATGCCTGTTGCGTTTGTGTTTGTTTGCTAAAGAACTACAAGGTTCTTTGGCAAACGCTTTGAAACTTAGCAACAGGTGCGTCATGAGAATGTACAGTATTTGAACTGTAGCTATATGCTAAAAGGACTGTTTGCTTAGTTTAAGTTTTGTGATACTGAACAACAGTCCTGATGTTTTGAATACTTTTAACTTCTTTTTTGCTAAGAATGTGTTGTTACGCAACAATAATACAGTTTTTTTTTTTTTTATCCACCAGAGATGAACCATCCAAGCCAACTTTGGCAATGGAGTACACTTTTGGTAGACGGGCCCGAGGACACAACACAGTAAGGAAGTCATTGTTGGTCTTGGACACGTATCTTACAAAATGGGATAAAGGCATACAACTGATAATCCTGATAAACTGTTGCTGTGTCGAACCATGTAATTTAAAAACTATCTAAATTGATAAGAAGGGCCTGTGTAAACAGTTAACCATTGTAAAGAGCTACAAAGGACTGTAACTCATTCACCACAACTCCAGCACATAGAGCACAATGCACCAGGCTCACTGAGAGTTGGTGTGCTTATCTAACATGACATGCTGTTTACCCAAACCCGTACTTACTCCAGTAAATACCTTGCTTCTTTGTAGTAAATGCAGTAGAAATGTAGAACGTGTGTAACTTGTAATGAGATGGTGTGATTAAACTGATGGCTTCCTCTTTCAGCCTAAAGACATAGCCCACCTGTGGGAGCTGGGAGGAGGGACCTCTTTGTCAGATCTGGTCCAGATCCCCATCACTCCTGTCAGCATCAGGTAGCTCACTTCCACACATTCCCGAGGTCTTGTCTCTTTCGCAGTTCACGTTTTTTTCACTGTTGTGATGTGTTTTAGAGTAAAGTGACATTGAATGTGAATATTTTTCATGTTTACTGCACGTGTATCGGTATGATTTGCACAGCAGTGTCGTGCCAGTAAAGGAAGGGTGTTTTCTTGGTTTGAGTCTCAGTGCTATAGCAACACCTTCCTCTATGTACCCTGGCAGAGCACATAGTCCTTCCTGTCTTTTCCCAGGTCGCTCTCTGCCATCCTCATTCTGGACCTGTCTAAACCCAACGCCCTGTGGGGAACCATGGAGAAGCTGCTGCAGGCAGCACAAGCTCAGTTGGAGAAGGTCTCTTCCCAGGTACAACAAGCACAGAAGGCCAAACCTGGAGCCAAACACCAGACGCCTGTCCACTCAGCAGCACGCATCTTACCTAAAGACTATCCTGTAAGACCTCAGCTCAATACACTTGCTATTACTGTATATTAACATAATATTTTGTTCAGTTCAGGGCAACATATAGTAGGATCATTTCAAAGTTTTGAAATGCATGCTTCAGGCTCCTAGAAAATGTTTATGACACAAATTAATATGTGAAAATGCCCATGTTAACAAACGTATCCAACACGGTGAAAACCAGCTTTTTTGATGTCAAAACAAAAGTTCTCCCCTCACAGTGTAGAAAGTTGATATAAGATGTGTAAGGCTTATCTTGTAGATAAAAGGTGATTCATTGTTTTGTCAAGTGCAGACATACACTTATCCTGCGTTAACTGTGGCTGTGACTGTGTGACTCAACAGGACAGAGAGTTGATCAGTCCCTTTCCTGTTCCTCTGCTCATCATTGGCAGCAAATATGATATCTTTCAGGTAAAAGTTACATCATTGTTCACGTTCTTCTTGGATCCTGGTACCATTTGTGTAACACATTTAGTTGGAGACGTTTTTCCATCTGTGTTGCAGGAACTTGACTCCGAAAAGAGGAAAGTGGTTAGTAAAACACTACGTTTTGTAGCCCACTACTACGCAGCCTCTCTTATTGTAAGTGTGATTTTACTATCCGTGCAACATATTGATATTTAATATAACCTTTGAATAAAACAAACTGCACTTTCTCTTTCTATTGAATATGTCCATTCTATCAACTGCTGCTGTTCCACTTTCCTTGTATGACATTTTTCTTTCTGTGCCCAACCTTTTCATCAGTTCACTAGTATCAAGTCAGAGAGCCTAATGTCAAAAACCAAGAGCTTCTTCTCCCACCTGGCTTTCGGACTGGACAGAGGGTGAGGAGGATAACGCAGCACTGTACACCAACTAGTAGTGGATACAGACTGGGACTGGCATTCTTTAGTTTTTTAAAAACACAATTACCTTAGTGTTGTCACTAATAATTGGTAGGTTTTCCAATTGCATGTCACATTTATTATTTTCTAGGACTATAATAAATTATATAATATACAGTTCTCTCAAAGATTGTGGGCCTGTGATATGTTCTGTGTTTACAAGAGGTTTTCAAGAGACAGCTTGAAATGGAAGAAAATGTATTTCACACCTTTTTAACTATTTCAAACAAAGATAAATTCTTGTATGTGTTACTGTACTACTATTAATTTAATGCTTTGGTTTTATCTGTGTTTTTTTAATGCTGTAATCAGGAAAACTGTGTCCTCCGACTCCACCAAGCCTCTAGTCATTCCAGCAGGCATGGACTCCTTCAGCCAAATAGGTGAGCACAGCACCACTCGGTGGCCAAAACCAGTAATGCATTTAAGTTGAATTAAAACGATATTGCTGTGCTGTGTTGTAAAAAATGCACCTTCTGCTTGACATTTGTTGACGTGAGTAGGTTTGTGTTATATTGTGTTTAGAATCATTGCTCTATTGATTTAGGTTCCCCTTCTACTACTGATGTGGACATTAATTCTCTGCATGCTAAAAACCCAAAGGACCTCTGGAAGAAAGTCTACGAGCGTGTTTTCCCCCAAGAGGTAGTTGAATAACTGGCAGCACCTTGTTTTTAAAAACATTTTTATTGCAATTTTGCATTTTGCAATATGTTATTATTGCAAAATGCAACTAATTTAGCCTCTGATGTTTATGAAAATGAACACCTTCACACTGCATTCCTTCTTTTGAATATGCATGTTTACTTGACCAAGGTCCTCTGTAAACAGTTCATCTGTAATGTATTTCTGTCCATCTAACTGACTTTGCCTTTGCAGCATACTAGTGAGCAGAAGGAACTAAAGGATCCAGCCAAAGACCCACAGTACAGTGAGCCTCAGATTGACGCCATGAGAGCCCAGAAAGACCAGGTAACACATTTAGACCAATCGCATGCTTGCACTCTATTACTTTACAGCTGCACAGATGTGAGTACTGGCAAAGCACCATCATTCACCTACAATTCTGGACAGATTATGCCACTGCAGTCAGTGTCATGACTCATGAGTTGGCAGGATGGTGATCGATCAGTGTTCATCAGTAATTCCTTTTCACTTATCTGTGCTTTATGATGCTGACCATTGGCCACCCTGTGAAGAGGAACAAGTGTTGAGGAAGATAACAGATTTTAAAAATATTAAAGGGGAAATGAAGAGAAGAATTCGTAGACTTTTAGAGTTAAGGCATAGTGACACGACAGGCCCCCAATCCAAAGTAATATATTATATTTAATAATGTTATTTAGAATGTTTAATTTCTATATGGGTACCTTACTTTGCTTTAGTAACGTCACAGAAAACACAAATAGAATCAGTTCTTTCCATTTTACTATTACTATTAACTTAATTAAATAAGAATAAATACACTTCATCAGAGAGACAAATAGATCTGCCGTTGAAGAATGTTTTGTGTCTCTACCGGCCTGCCCAGGTGCCACTCTGGCACTTGAACGGTAGTAACCTGTAACCTGAGACACAATGCTGTTATCACTGACTTGAGTCTCACCTGATGCTGGTCACCTTGCACTGCCATTGGACAGCACATAATATAATTGGACAGCGTAACCAATAAGAGAAAAGGGCAAAGGTTTAGTCCAACTGAGTATAGACGGAGGTTTTGAAGGCCTTTTTGCACAAACTGAGACTAGTGTACCTCATGAGTTTGGAGAGAGCTAGCCTTGCAGAGGTCCTGTGGAGTTTTCTTGTAGACAAACAAATGTTCTGTTTACATTTGGTGTCACCAAAATGCAATGTGTGTATTTTTGAGGTACAACAAATGCGTTGAATGCATTTCTATCCTCATCAAACATTTACAAATGAGATGAGATGCAAAATCGGAAAATGTTTTTCAACATTTCTGTGAAATCAGAGTTTTCCATTACATGAAGCGAGCTGCCTGCAAACCTTATTTTCCATAGTGCAGACGAACTGGGGGTAATAGCACAAAAGCCCAGGTGACCTATCTGGCTCCCGATGAAGTCTGGATTAATGTTTGATGTTTTGAGTCCTTGAGCTGCTTCGATATACCGCAGTGTCACGTGTTTTAAAAAATAATGTTTTCTGTGCCCTATGTCTACATGTGTATGTCTGTGGAGGAGAACAGCACCTTGTTTCTTTGCTTGCTCGTTTAATAAAGAAAAGTGTAATCATCTCTTTTTCTGTCTGCATGTGTTTTTCAGGAGCTGGAGCAGTATAAGAGGAATGCAGCTAAATCATGGAAAGCACTGGAGCTGGAGGCATGAGAAATAATCATCTTATGGTCACACATACACCACATATTAATGTAAATGCAGTATACATTTTGCATGATATATTTCATTTGGCGTCATTCTGTTTTTTGTTTGTTTTTATTTTTTACTGCTCGGTAATTCATACAACTTGTATAACTAGAGATTTTTTCTCGAACAACTTTAAACATAACAAAACTATTTGTATACTGATGATAAAAACATGTTCTCAAAAATAAACAATTGTACATTATTACAATAGGCACCTATTCATGACATTACAATCAATATTTAAAAGTAATGCATGCAATACATACGTGATATTTTAGAGCTTAGAACATGGATATTCAATGATACACAGCTGTCCTGGTTATTTATAGATTTAAGATTCAAGTTACATGTAGTTTAAATATGCCATTTTGTATGTACTCAATTTGACATTAGTGTAAATCTTTGTTCCAGTAAAAACTGCTTATTTAAACTATATAGGACCTGTATCAGTCTCGTAGTCATTGTTTGAGCCGACTCAGTGTTAAAGCAGCAGGTTGATTTATGATGCATTTCATTACATGCATTAATTACCATGGCTACATCCCAGTCAACACAGATTAATCCTGCCGTACTTTGCACCTTGCACTGTACACTATTTTGTAAAACCTTTAAGGTAAGTGCTTACACAGGTTAGCACTTGGACTTTACTTGAGTATTCCCACTTTATGCAACTTTATACTTCTACTCCACTAAAAGGAAATCTTGTACTTTTTACTCCACTACATTTATGGATAAAGATAAGACTTTATCGATCCATTGGTGGAATTCACAAGCTACCTGGTAGAATGTATGGTAAACAATAAGCCCCAGCATTACCAGCTGCAATATTAAAGTAATGTACATATGAATGCATCAATAATCATAATCCAATAATATAATATACATAATTATTAAATGAGCCATTCTGCACAATGAGTACTTTTTAAAGTATATTTTGATGCTAATAATTTTGCACTTTTCCTTCCATGCAGGATGTTAACACTGTGGTATTGCTACTTTTACTTAAGTAAAAGATTGGAGTACTTTTTCCAATACTGATAATGTAATACTGTAAATCTTTACTCAATGCATTTTAGATCTTCAGAACCAAACACAGTTTAGCTCCCTGTTTGAACAGACGGCTCTTCCACAAATGTGTGTCTGCGGTTTTAGTGACGTACAAGCTTGTCTCTGATCTTGAAGCTGATCATACCCAGCAGCAGGAGGGCAGGGAAGAAGGAGTAGAGCAGAACAAAGTCTAGCGTGTATCTGGACAGAGCGCCAGGATAGCCCTCATCAATGATCTGACTGCCATGAGTGACCAGGCAGGCTCCCGGCAAAGGTTTGGAATTATCTGCAACAACACAACAGAAAGCTTCAGTTCCCAAAACAGGCAAAATCCTTTAAACTCGTACTTTAAAGGTCAGTCTTAATAAGAGCATCAGCAGAATGATAAAATGTAAATTGCTAAATAGAAATCAGGGATTGCTGATTATGTTTAGTCACTCATCACATACTAGTTACAGCATTGATAAAAGATTAAAGATAATAGTGAATCAGCTGTGACATTAAATTTCCTGAATTGATCATGTTGAACATGTGATCCAGGACTACATTTTCCTTCAGGGGCAAAACATGTTCCCATGTGTCCTCTACAGCTAGTGATGTCAAGGCCACACTTTGTAGTCATAAAATATTGCAACAGGTAGAGAATGATGAAAATAGTGTTTACACATTTTTTTAAAGTGCTACTCATGCTGTGAGACACAGTCTGTGAGCTGTAAATACAACTTGAAAAGAAATTATAATTATGGCTCTTTTTTATTCTCGGTGTAGGTGGACACTGAGCATGATCTCGTGGTAGAAACAACTTACTGCATGTGAAGTCAAGTCCTTGGAACTCCGTGACTATGAGCAGCTCACAGCTGTACTTCTGGAAGGTCAGGTAGCTGAGCCACTGGAAGACCATCGGCATCTGCTGAGTGCTTCTGTTGAGAGGAAGAGGAGAGAGGAAGGTGTGTTATTGGTAGCATATTTCTAGAAAGTTAGCAGAGGCCACTATAATACCTTAATTTATAACTTATAAAACATTCTAAAGTTACTTCAACTTACTAATTAAATTAAAAAACTCATAAGGAAAAATACTGTATATGTCTCACCGTAGGAAGCCAGATCCCACCACGATCCCTGCAATATTGAGCAGAGCCACTCCAGTGTTGACCATGTTAGGGTCTTGGACCACTCCTAATAGCACTACAGTCAGTAACTCACCTGAGGAAAAATACATAGTAACATAAACGGTGGAAGCATGACATTAAAGGGATCTCCTCTTAAGTCAAACACAATTACAGGCTGGACACTGTATTCTGTCTATCCCTGTCAAAGTGTTGACAGTGAGTAGTAATGAAGACAAATGTTTTAGGAGTTAGAGGACATGAATCATGGAGATAAGCAGACTAGGTCTGTCTTTATTGTGTACTTTGTATAATTTGGATACTCCTTTTACTTTGAAGACAAAGACAATGGTTATCTTCTTATCTTAACAGCTCACCTATAATATGTGGCACCAAGACTACAGCACTGAAACACAGGAAGCGCAAGCTGTCAGGGTGCATCCCCACCGTCCTGAGAGGAAAGCAGTCAGGGACAAAAACATAGAAGAGACAAAAGAAGAGTTATTGCTGAGAGTTTGAGTTTAAGTCGACGGTGCACGTACAGAATGTGAGATCCATTAAATCCTTGAGGAAGGTTGAATATGCAGCTTGCATCCCACCCAAACAAAAACACACACACACACACTTACTACCCACCAGTAAAGGAAGGAGGTGAAGATGAAAACACTCAGGATGCTGAAGGGCAGGATGTGGAAGATGTAGGCCAAGAACATTTGCCATTTACTGTACAGACCATCCTGACTCTCTTGATCACTGATGGCTCGCAATGCTGGGACTGACAGAGAGAAGGAAAGAGAGCAGGTAAGACGATGAATGGGAAAGAGGAGAAAAATTGAATACTGAAAGCCCTTAAATGCTCTTAAATCATTAAATAAATCAAGCTCTTAAATGACTGCAATAAATAAATATGTCAGAAATTGAGAGGAAAATCACCCTATTATATATGTTATTAAAGGCTAAAAAGACCAGACAAAAGTACATTTAATTCATATTTACTAGTACGGACTAGTACGTTTTACTTCTTTATGAGGGGGTAGTATTTGATACTTCAGAGACTTAAACTTTGATAGAGCGATCATCTTGTCAAATCTTTGTTGTGACATGATGAATCATTCAAATTAATAATGAATGTTGCTCTATCCCATCACTAAATCCACTCCCATAAAGACCAAAGGCATCAACGGTTATGGAGTGTGTTTAATTACCTTTTAACTCCAGTGTGACTTCTGCTCAGCCTGGTGTTTTATCTCTTATCCTCAGTGTCGGTGACAGGCAGAGCCCTAAAGCTCAGATTTTAGACTCAGCTGATAACTGAGAAATACAGTGAAGTGATAACCACCCATATATATATACTCCCACATATAATATCCTTCACAGATTATTGTTTATAGTATATTTTAACATACACCTTATGTATGGAATTATGGTTAAGATATATCTACTAGGGCCTATTTACATATTCCCTAAATGTTTCAACATGTATTTAACCTTTAAACGTTATTAACTAGGAACTCCTCTTTGAGATTAAAAAAGAAATACATCTGTTTTGCAAAATCCAAGATAGACTATACACGTTTATGCTGAGGGGAACAAAAACCCTTTCACCTACTGAACAAGAGATAAGCAAGCTTACACAGACATGCTGTTTAACAAAGCTGATAGAGGTCACTTACTCAGGTGATAGGCCACACGCATGTAATGCACTTAAGAATTTCCTTGAAGTCATTGTATCCACCTCAAGTAGTTATTCATTGGGTGATATTATCAGACACACACAGATAGAATACAGTATATTGTCACCCACTTTGTCAAGTCTAATTCTTCTTTTTTCTTGTTTACAGGAATATGCACAGTATATGAGTGCTGCTTGAAATGTAGCAGGGCACAATAATGTTGGTGAAACTCACAGAGAGCTACAGCATTCAGCATGCCGGTGTAGGGTGAAGCACCGACGCACTGGTAGATGATACCGATGCGGTCCTGCACAGCACCCTTGTTGACGTCATTGTCTAAATGCATCACGAAGAAGGCCACGAAGAGACCATAGATCAGGTTCTGGGACAGGCGCATCAGAACGCCCATCCTGTCTCTTGACAGGTTTCTTGCCGTCCGCCTACTCACAGAACACACATGGAAATACATGTCCTCAGGTACATATTCACACAGCAACACAGAAAGGGTGGGAGGACTGTGCAGATGAGACACAGAAAAGAACCAGTAAAAGATCAGACAGAGAGCAAACAGGAAGGGAATAAGAGGGATGAATCATAATCCTTGGGTGATCTTGGTGTTTGAGCAAACTAGCGATGATATTAATATGAATTCCACATCTTAAAAAAATTAAGAGTTACATTCACTTTTAAATGCAAATGGAATGCAGCTAGAAAGAAAGAAGAGCATGTAGGTAGGCAGTAATCAGTTTTTGCCTTTACACATGGTGTCCACATGCACACAAGGCTCACTCAGCACTGACCTGAGCAGAACCTCAAGTTTGGCTGCACCGCTGGGCGACTCTTTGCTCTTAAAGGGGATGGCTGGTTTGTCTGCCCGCTGCAGGCTCTGCTCTATTTTTCCCAGCATGCTCTGGTAGATGGCAGACCTCTGATAGGATGATGTGATCTCATGCATACGACTGAAGGTGGCCGCCTCTCTCTCAGTGCTGCGCGTGTCCACTGAGGTGAAGTCAACTGTTTAACATCACAGCAATTGGAATATGTGACTGTTCGTGCGACACGGGCCTCATACTTTTACATATTGTATTTTCTCAACATGTAGTTATTCTTTTATTTGTTTGTGTTTCAACACAGCTGTCAGGTTATAATGATTATACATGACAATCCAGGATCATGGCATACAGTACCATAGATGTCAAAGGGGTTGCAGTACTCTGGACACTCATATCCACATTGGCTGAAGAAATCCACCATCTCTTCTGGCTGCGCACAGAATACCAGCTCGCCACAACTCATTATAGCTATTCTGCTGAACACCTGGGACACACACACACACATGATCTTTCTGTCTTAGTTGAAAATGGTGAGCTTTTCAATGTTAAAGGAAATGGTTCACATTTTTCAAGTCTAAAAAAAACACTCAAATGGCCATATGTACATAGAAATTGTTTTTGATTGCTGTATTGTTTCTGCCGACCATAGCGATCGAGAAGTCTTCCTAATGAAATTCTAATGTGAGAGATGGGGGACAAAATCCACAGTCCTCCTTCTGAGTGAAAATTACTTCTAAAGTTCAGCTGTGAAGTAAAGGAACAATTACAGCTACCACAAACATTTTCAAAGTACATATGGGCACCTGGGTGTTGTTTTAAGATAGACTTTAAAGGAAGTTTCAGTCTACTTGTCACTCTTTCCCCCTTCTTCAGTTAAATCTGGAAACCCACCCTGAAGAGCTCGGAGCGTGGTTGGTGGATGGTTACTATGACGATGCGGTTCCTCCTGGCCAGCTCTGCCAGCAGCACCACGATCTGATTGGCGGTCATGCTGTCCAGGCCAGTGGTTGGCTCGTCCAATAGGATCACCCCTGCAATGACATCATCACCCCCATGCAGGTTTGTCACACATCGAAACTACTGAGAACAAGAGAAAGGCAGGACAATAACTTTTTAGTTGTAAACTTTTAAATGTACTTTTCGTTAAGTGACACATGCAGGACTCTCAGCGGGGTCAACTTAACTTGAGAAGATAAGTGAGTTTTTTTTTTTTTTTTTAAGTTAATTACTCTAATTAGGACAATTAAAAGATTGCCTCTTTGCATTATGAAAGCAGAGTGGAATTAGCAGATGCTTTAATTGTGAGATTAATTCATTTCCTGGTTGATTGGAGAGGCAGCGGATGGGAACTCCTCATTACTCTGTGTGTGTGTGTGTGTGTGTGTGTCCATGGCCATTTAAATCCTGAATGAGGACTGAGACCCTTCATCCTCCCTGGAGGACTGTAGACCTGATAAACCACACCTGGGATGAGCACACACACACACACACACACACACACTCGCACACAGAGGTGGGTCTCTGCTCATTCCCTTCGTGGTGTGATAACCCAGTCTTTCATTACTCTTCTCCATCTCTCCCTCGGTCCTTTCCTCTCTTCCTTAGTTCCCTTTGTTTTTCAGCGTGGACTTCTAAAATTCTTTGGGGAGAAACCAGTCTTGTAGTGAACTTTCTTATGTTCTCAGGACAGTCCTACCTACAGCCCTATTTCTTCTAATAGTATATGTTTGAAATATATGTGTTATATGCAATAACTTACCAAACAGAGTGCGCAAAACATTAGGGAAATCTGTATGATATTGTGTCACAGCCCCTTTTGTACAATCCGGGTCCCATGTGTCTCGAAGCTTAAAAAAATCACCTCTAATGCTTCACTTTATCTTCTCCATATCTCCTAATTTGAGCTCTGTTAAGCCTTACAACATTTAAGGCATAATGGCTTTTACCTCGATTCACCTCATCATCATGATTTAAATTTGCAGCAGTAGCACCCTTTGTAGCACCCTCAGTTTGCAAAACACAGATAAAACTGCTGTCATTCTCCTCACACATATCCAGCTGCATGGGTACTCACTTGGGTCCTGAAGTAGCTGGCTGGCGATGGAGACCCTCCTCCTCTCGCCCCCAGAGATCCCTGGGAAAACGCGACCTCCAATAACACTGTGGGCCACATGGCTCAGACTCAGCTCGGCCATCACCGCCGACACCTGCACAGGAGCCAGAGGTCAAGGGTCAGGTTACAAGAGAATTACTACTACTAACAAGTCATCTGGCAAGGGCCTACTGTACATAATGTACTTGCTAGTTCTAGTTAGTGCACTTGATTAGTAGTAGGAATATTTTCTGAATGCAGGAGAAGGCCAGTAGGTTTACATTTGCTTTGGATCAAAACATAATAAGGACATATCGAAATGTAGGAAGTTAGATAAGTTATAAATTTTTATTTTTATGTTTCAAAGTCATGAGGCTTAAAATGGCTGTTTTTTGTTTTACCCTTTTTGATAAAACATGCGAGCTGTGATCGTAAGAGCGGGAGATTTTAAGATTTCTTGCCATTGGACCAATATAGTAAACACACCAGCAGATCTAGCAGCACTGATGACTGGCTGAGGCAAATAACACATGGTACATATATATGTATATATATATATAGATACACTAGTATCTATATATATATATATATATAGATAGTATGTGTGCATTAGACACCAGGTTACAAGGAATATCCAACTCATTTGAAGCCTGTTTAAAGCTCTTTTACATAATCTCAGTTATCCTGACTTTGGACATGACTTTCTTTGAACTAACTGTGACTTAGACAGCCAAATATGCAGCAATGCTGATTAAGTGTCTAAATAAAAAACTTAATCAACATCTTCTAATAAGCGTTAATGCTGCTGAAAACCTTGTTATGTGTCGACATCCTAATTCATATGAATTCTCTTTCAAGAATCATCCCCCCTGGGTCTCAATTTGTCTCCTTTTTGTATTTTCCCCACCAGGGAGAAACGACAGGGTTAAAGAAAAGCAAACTAATAGAGCTGACAGCAGAAGAGGCTCTCAAAAGTGACCTTCTTCTTGATAGCTCCGGCCGAGTGTTTCCGCAGTGACAGCTGGGCTGTGTAGGTCAGAGTCTCCTCCACTGTCAGATAACTCAACAAGTTATCACTCTGGAATAGAACGAGACAAAGAGAGTAAAAAAAGAAACAAGTGAGAGATGCAGTGAGGCAGACAAATATCTCATGGATCTTTCATACTTATTGAAGATATATTGCAAAATTGATTTTGAAGGCCCTGTAGTAGAGTCCTCCTTATTTGTTACTAACGAGAGATGAGCAAGACGATGCAAAATACACTGCTACCAGTGAATTGACAATTATCTCCAACAAGGAGCATATATGATCACCTCCGTCTTCCTCTTGTGAGTTCGTCAGAAGACAAACTACAGTATATCTTAATGGTGTAACTGACATGAAATTTGCTGTAAGTATCCACACCACACACTTAGCAACAGAAAAGTGATTCATAGTATTTATCTATAGAATCTATCTATCTATCTATCTTTGCTGCATATCCCTGCACACTTGAGTGTACATCCATATAGTACACAAACAACAGTATACTGTGTATTTTTATGTTCACATACAGTATGCCATGTGCATACCATAACATACAGTACCTTTGCCCCAGACGTATGCACACACACAAACACACATTCCTTGCTTTAACCTTCTGCCTGCCTCAATTAACATGTGACGCCTCCCAATCCCACTCCTCCTTAGTCTCTCATCTGAATGACTTTAATATCAGGAGCTCATATCACCTCCTCATCTGCAGCTTAGCAGGGGAAGTTAATGACGAGGCTTAGAGAGCAGAAGGGGTGGTGGTGGTGGGGGTGCTATCAGCGAGAAGAGCGAGATGATTTGAAAGGAAGCAGGGCCAGTTTTAAGCCAGTGTTTTTAATTCAGGCTTTGGATACACTTGAGCACCTCTCATTGAGAGATTAAGTGTATGAGGAGGCCAGCAAGGGTCTTTAGTTAATTTCATCCAGAAGCCAGAGCAACCTTATCATGAGTTTTTACAAAATGGTGTGTGTTCATTGAGTTTGTGGTTTGGTATTTATGTCTGTTAACCGCATGCAACTTAAATACATACAAACAAATATCATGCAACTGTGATACTGTGGGGTAAAGTTTAACCTGGTGTCTGCGTGTGATGAGAACTAGGGTACTTTTGCATTGCATGTGCATGTGATTAGGTGCAAACAACTTTCAAGCTGCTGTTATGTCTCTTTGTTAGTGTAACACTGCAGCTGTTATGTTGTTATAGATCAGAAGAGGTATTTCACAAACATGTGGCTCCAGTCGCAAGACAATACAGTATTTAATTGTATTTTGTTTTCAATTTCTATAATTCATTTTTGTGCTGAAGGCCCAGTTTGAAACTTACAAACAACTGATTGTGTGTTACCTGCAGTACATAGCAGAAGCAGTCTTGGTACTCCTCTCTCTTCATTTCCCTGCCATTAATGAAGACCTCACCCAACAGTGTTCCACAGTTTCCAATCCTCCCTGAGATGGCATCCAGCAACGTGGTCTTTCCTGAGCCTTTAAAATGCAAAGTGCACACACACATACACAGATACCTATGAACATACAGCAAATGTTTTTTTTTTAGATTGGCTAACATAAGGATTCTGCATGCACATTAATCCCTGTCTTTTTTAGTTTTGAAGGAAAAGTGTTGTGCATCATTATTAGTACTATTTTTCCCTAGTGTTTATTACTGGTCGCTGAACAACACACTCTCACATTCTAGTCTTAACCAGTTAATTTGACTTTCAACCTGAATGAAAGGTGCTGTCACCTTGTTTTTATTCTGAGTTCTGAGTAACTAAATCACTCAGAACAATATCAGATCCACTTCCATCAAAAATGTATCTTATTGTATGTTCCCAGAAATATGAGAAATATGTTTTGTTGAGCTTAAACACTTTGCTCTTTGGACTAAGCTAAATGCAAACCTGAATTGCCCAGTATGCCCATGATTTGCCCACTGTCTATGTGGAAGGAGACATCGTTGAGGATCTGACGTGTCCAGCGCTTCCTGTAGGAGGGTAAGTTCCACCATGGACCCACACGATCACTGTAACACGCACACAGGGACATTTTTAACATTCCCAGAATAGAATCAATCTCTGCTGTGAAAAAGATCATCATTTGATTTCAAAGTAATGTGTTTTATTTTACACTACATAGTCAATGTGCTGCATTTATATTTCTGGTATTTCATTAGAAAGGACAGTTGGACCACTTATGCATAGATAATTAAATCCACACCTGCCTGTATGTTTGCAGAATGATAGCTATAACATAATCTGTATAATGTCTCAGTCATCCTCCTGTACACTCTGTCTCTGCAGCATTTACCTGACTGTGTAGGAGATCTTTCTGACACTGAGACAGCAGGAGGGCTCTGATCGCTCCTCTCCACCGTCCCTCCGTACATCCCTCTTCACCTCCGACACAAACTCGAAGGACTCTTTAACTTTGGTCCCGTTCTCCGGCTCCACCACCTGCATGGAATAAAATCTGTTCATGTCTCCGGCCAGTCTGCTACTCCAAACAACAACCGTGCCAAGTCCGTCTCAGATCAGTTCGTTCATATCCACACAACTCATACGTGTGGCTCTGAAGTTGAATCGGCTTACAGGCCCAGACTCTGTTTCTCTGTGCCCGTTCCCTGTACAGAGCAGCAGTGTGAGAGCAGTGGCGTCTCTCAGGAACCATAAACACACAGTGAATGTTGCGTTATCAGGGAACTTTGATCCAGACTTGTATAAAGAAGAGCAAAAAAAATAAAACCACACATGCTGAGTACATTGACTGGCTGCCGGTCCTCAGACTGAGCACGGTGACCATTAAAGCTACGACTGACAGGACAGAGGAGATGAAGGAATGACGTGACATGAACTTGGACGCTTTGACAGAGAAGGCTTGTGAGCTGAGACAGGAGGAGACCTTCAGCTGGACTAGAGAAATGAAGAACAGGGGACAACAGGAGAGCAAAGAAGGCAGACATCCTTAGAGAGAAGCTGAACAGAAGAAGAAAAAGGGGGGCGTTGACCTCTTGACCCTACAGACGTCAACCAGCAACTTGCCTCATCATGGACACAGACACGGGCATCAATCATGAAAACAGCCCCTCACAGGTCAGTCTATTACATGGGATCACACACAATCAAGAATATCTTACCATTTTTAGCTCTCTTAAAGACATTGGTTTGCTAATACACGGATAAAGTTTGGTTAAATCAAAACCATATCGAACTGTCTGCTGATTCCTTTCATCCCCACCAACCACTGAGCAACTCTCTCTGACTGCTACATGACCACTGATTTTATTAATTGAACTTTGCGTGATTAATTTAGATTATGATGTGGGTATGCTGGTCAAAAGAGTCCAGTTTGAATGAGAGGATTTTCTGAATGTTTAATGTGGTAAAACAAACAATACTTAAATTTTTCCCTTCACATACGACCTCAATTTGAAGAAGAAAAGTGTAGTTTCTTTCATATAATAATAATATATAAAAATGCTTTGGTATTTGACGAGAACTATTAAACAATATTTTACTATGGATTAACTTGACTATGAATGCTTAAAATTAGTATTTTAGCGTTTCCATTTATTTCATCCATTCATTATCAGGATTAACTTCTGTTTGTTTTCTATCAGAGTCCATAGCTAATCTAAAAGCTTTTTCATTTTCCAGCTTTTTAGTTTGCAAATTGAATGTGCAGCTTTAGTTCACTGTGTTCTCCTTTGCATTTGTGATTTCCAGTTTTTCCCACAATGCAAATACTTAAGAAACCTTTCCTAACCTAAGTGTTCATCTTCTATTTGTTTCTACAATAATGTGTTGACCATTTGTAATTTTCTTGTAACCAGTGGGACGAAAAAACAAGTCCTACTAGACAGGGACAGCTTATCTAAAAAGCATGCTTCTCTTCATGCATGACCAATGGCAAGATTTTGAATGTCTGATCTACATATGTTTTCAGCGATACTCTGTAGAGGAATGTCCTAAGGAAAAGCTGCCTTGAGGGTCTGGATCCATTTTACATGACATCTACAGTATATACAGTATAACATACAGTGCAGTGTACAGTATGTACAGAAGATTTGGTGTGAGCACGGGCTGCATTTTTAATCGCATATTTGTACTTTTATTGGATTACATAATGGTTATATTAGGATTATAAATAGACTCTGGACCCACAAAAGGTCTCAGGCAACTATTTGCATGCACTAGCAGACAGGCATGCCAGTACACACTCACAAACACACAGAGTCAGACAGGCTCAAACATGCACATAGTTATCATCAAGGAAATGAGTCATTGAAATTGTTCAATAAGCTAGTTGATAAAGTTAATCTTTTTCCATTTGTATTGTTAATGGCTTATCGCCATCTAAACTAAAATCAGTGTTGTTTTCCTTGCAGTGTCTGGTGCAGGAGCACTAACCTGCACAGATTTCCTCAAACATCTTGTGAATCTGTAAATCTGAACAGAAACCTGCTGGTGCAATATCTCAGCTTTTTATTTATTTATTTATGTGCTTAGCAACTTAAAGTAGTCTAGTTTGAACTTTTTTTAATTGCTGTTTGATATGCAGAGCGTCAGGATTTCTACTCAATAGCGTGTTTTATTGCTGTTTGTCCTTTAGAACTGATACGGATACAAATAAAGATTTCAAATGAGTCCTTGCCTCTTTGAAAGTCATTGACCTGTCTGCTCCTCTTTTACAGCATCAAGACACAGAGTTGTTCTCGTCTGAAGAAGACAGCAGTCTCTACTTCACCTACAGTGGAGGGTGCAATGAGCTGGAGGTCAACAACCTGCACTATGAGGTAAATCACGGACAGCCGCTCTGCTCTCTTTGACTTTTAAATGTTTTAACCTCTTCGTGTGTGCATGTCTGTACTGTTTATGTGTATGTTGTATGTGCTCATTGTGTAAATGTGTGCGTGTTGCCAGGTGGACACAGCAGCTCAGATCCCGTGGTATGAGAGGCTGTCAGAGTTCAAGTTGCCGTGGGAGATCAAAGGAAACAAGCAGACAGCCATCAACAAGCTCAGCCTCCGTGTCCGTAGCGGACAGATGCTAGCCGTCATTGGCAGCTCAGGTGAGACAATCAGTTTCAATTTGCAGTGGGGTACATGAAACATATTACAGAACAGAGAAACAGTACCGGTATCTTATAACGGTATCTTCGTTAGACTCCAGGTGCAGGAGCTAGAAAGAAGGGAAGAAAAAATATCTGCTACGTTTGGAGACTAATCAGTGTCCCAAACATCATGTTCACTGGGTGAGAAAAGACAGAACTTCATCAAGGTTATAGAAAAGAACCTCATGTGATATATGTAGTACAGCCAAAAACTGCTCACTGCTTTGCTTATCTATTTGACTTGTATAGTGAGTTTTGGTGGTTGTGAGAAGTAATCATCTATTCCCAGGTTGTGGTAAAACATCTTTGCTGGACATAATAACATGTCGCGACGAGGGCGGTATAATGACGTCCGGCCAGGTCCTGATTAACGGGAAGCCCAACACACCCCAGCTGGTGAAGAAGAGCATCGCTCATGTCCGCCAAGACGACCGCCTTCTCCCTCACCTCACCGTCCGTGAAACCCTCGTCTTTGTTGCCAAGCTGAGGCTCCCCACCCACTTCACACAGGCCCAGAGGGACCAGAGGGTAAGATTGTACTACAGCCATATCCAAACAGGCACAGCATGGCCACAGTCTTTAGCTGTCATATTCTGCATATAATCTTCATTTGGATGAAAGACAGATGTTACATGTGACAAACTGTGTCTGTGACCTGTCACAGGTGGATGATGTCATCGCAGAGCTGCGGCTGCGACAGTGCGCTCACACCAGGGTGGGGAACGACTATGTGAGGGGTGTTTCTGGAGGAGAGAGAAGGAG
Source organism: Gadopsis marmoratus (assembly GCA_036023855.1). Classification (NCBI taxonomy): domain Eukaryota; kingdom Metazoa; phylum Chordata; class Actinopteri; order Centrarchiformes; family Percichthyidae; genus Gadopsis; species Gadopsis marmoratus. The sequence continues at coordinate 22,564 of JAVQJF010073256.1, forward strand.
AGTCAGTATAGCCGTCCAGCTTCTCTGGAACCCAGGTGAGAGAAAAGAAAAAGAGACAAGCTCGTGATTTTTCACTCCATCTGTTTGGCTGTTTACCTGTGAAACTTCTCATGAACTGGTTTCTAAATTCATCTTAAAATCCAAATCACACAACAGGCAGATTCACATGAAGGTTTGGGGAGCTGTTCAGTAATTGTTAGCTCATCTTTTTTTATAGATTGTATGTCAGCCTGCAGCCACCTATAGCAAAGGAAAGTACCAATTTTTTTCTTGGTGTGTGTGTTTGAGGTTTTTACATTCAACACTTGTTAAATAACATAAAATTAATCTTTGGAAGATATTGTGAGTGATTTATCAGTTTTTGCCCTTTTTAGACATCTATGAACTATAGGCAAGTGACATTAAGTGTCATTTGTCTGTAAAATAGTCACTCGAGCAAACAATTCTATGACTAAACAACAGCTATGTAACTGATTTCAGTAACACCCAGGTTTATAGTTCATCTATAATCATAACCAAAGACAGCCTTTACATTCCAACCATTGTTTCAGTACCTCATCATTTTCTGTGATACAATATAAGATGTAATGTATAATACAATTAGAAAGCGGGTACCCTTCCCATTTTGAAGTATCGTCTACCCATCCGTCTGACTTTTTGCAGAACAATTGTTTATTCATATAAGCTGTCCTGATTAAAATGAAATCCCAACAGATTCTCGGATCCATTCTGCATCGAACACAACCCCCAAACCACCAGTGGATCTCCAGAAATAACATGGAAGGGAACAATTCAGGCAAGCAGGCAGGCAGAGAGTCGTGCCTTTTTATGGATTGGTGTTTTTCACATTTTAGGTATTTTGATCCTGGACGAGCCCACGTCAGGTTTGGACAGCTTCACAGCCCACAACCTGGTGATCACACTGTCCCGCCTGGCCCAGGGAAACCGCCTGGTCCTGCTGTCGGTCCACCAGCCTCGGTCAGATATCTTCCAGCTCTTCAACCTCGTCGTCCTGCTGTCGTCAGGTTCAGCCGTTTACTGTGGCGCCGCTCGTGACATGGTGCCTTACTTCACTGCCCTGGGACACCCCTGCCCACGATACTGCAACCCCTCTGACTTCTATGGTTAGTGTGTGTGTGTGTGTGCGTGCGTGTAGAATGCCGTCAAAACAGCATTACTTGTTCTTCTTTCCAGCACCCAACAATGCCTGAAAGTTGTCATCACCCCCACACTCAATGGCAAACTTAGTGGAAATCTAAGACCAATTAATGTAACACCAGTGCACAAAGTTTCAATCAATGTGACCCATTCTACTTTATAAACCTTTTTATTTTTTCACGACTCACTTTGTTGGTGTGTGTGTGTGTGTGTGTGTGTGTGTGTGTGTCCAGTTGACCTGATCAGTATAGACCGGCGCAGTCCAGAGCAAGAGGCCGAGTGTTTGAAGCGGGCCATAGTTCTGGCTGAGCAGTTCATGGAAAAGGTCAGAGACACTGATGATCACATGTGGAAACCGGCTGGGACTCACACGGCACCGACACAAAGTGAAAGGTAGCCTTGTGTGTGTGTATTTTAAGAAACGTTTCTCTTGTTTCCAATCATCTTGTTTTACAATTACTTATCTATTTCTCCTTTCATTAACTCTCCCTGATTTAAATATAGCATACCTTTATTTAAAGACAGGGTTGGGGTTTTTCCAAGAAAAATATGGTCTAAATATTTCCATAAAGTTACTCTCCGGAGCAACTACAGGGCATTTTTGGGTTGCTCTGGGTGATTGGATTGGCTTAGAGGGCCTCCTTCTCCACGTGACACATGAAAATTCTACTTTTTGAGCAACAACTCAACTGTGTTTTGAGTGGCCTTTTTCAGGGGAAAACGTCTTTGTGTTTAAGTTGTAGCTGTGGCCCCAAAACCCAGGACGTTTTAAAGTGAACTTCAGGTTATTAATTTCTAGAGGTTCATCCTTTAGTGTTGATAATGTATGTGAAACTGGTTCCAGTGTGCTAACCTAGACAACCTGATCCAATGTTTTCCTGCCTGCAGACCTCAGCAGCTGAGGAAGGTAAAAGGAGAGGAAGTAATCACTGTTTCCAAGCAAAGAAACAGACTGCCTGGCAGACTACACCAATTTACAATCCTCATCAGGTAAGGACACCACACGTGGATGTTTTATAGCACTGGTTCCCAACCTTTTTTTGTCCGTTGTACCGCCACAACCCTGTCAGATGAGTTCAAGTACCCCTTCATCGACACCAGCTGTCATGTTCAAAATGTCTTCATTTGAACTGAAGTGGATGTTATGTTTGGTCAGTTTTGCATTTGCTTCTACTACTTTTCAGTCAATTATCCGTTTCCTTTTACATTACATTTCGACTTTAGTTTAGTTTAGATTTCACCAGCTCTCAGTTGCAGCACGTGGTGTTCAGGTGTTACAACGGTCTCAGGTTGTTGGTAAACTGTGCAGTCAGTCTATGGTAGCTGGTAGTTTATTGGTTATTGTGATGAGAAATATAGTAAAGATCAGCCGCACACCAATTTGTAATACTTATTGTGTTTTTATTTTCCTCCTAAACACAAATATGTGGATATGCATACATACATGAATTTCTTTTTTTTTTCCAGTTTTACTACTTCACAATCTTTCTACCTGCTACTGCAGAAGTACAGCAGTCAAGAGGGACACATATGGACTCTGACCCCCTCCCCCCTTTCTTCTCCCTCAGGCGTCACATGTATAATGATTTCAGAGACCTGGTCACCTTATTAGTCCACGGCTTTGAGGCTCTCCTCATGTCACTGCTGGTCGGATGTCTGTACTACGGGGCAGGAGAAGAGCGTCTGTCCATTCAGGACACAGTGGCCCTCCTCTACATGATCGGAGCTCTCACCCCATTCGCTGTGGTGCTGGACGTCATAGCTAAATGTGAGTAATTAAAGCTGTTAAGGGAGGATGAGGGTTCATATTCTGACCTCAGTGGCTTCAAATGCATTCAAAGCCAATCTTTAGTCTCAGTATCTCAGCGTGTAAAACTGGGACATATTTTGATATTTGTCTCGATTTCTTTGTTTAAGTGATGTTTTATGTTAGAAACGTGATGTACAGCAAAATCATTCCGTTTTATTTCTCAATAAATTTGATGCAGTGTTATAAACAAAAGCCCGGTTTTGAGAAGAGGTGACACAAACACAAAACGTGTGTTTCCATTTGCAAAACGGCAAAGGCATGCTCCCAAAGGTGTTCTCAAAACTCTTTATACAATTTTCCCTGGTGTCTAAAAAGAAAATTCTGCAGGAAGCAACTCTTCACTCAAGACAGCAAAACAACACAAGTTCAAATTTTCGTTCATTTAGTGGTGATAAACCAAAAAATATACAACATATTTTAGGCAGTCTATTTACTGCCATATCTTGCCTGTCATTTACATCAAGTTAAAGATTTAGAAAATAACAATCACCACAACACATTGTATACAGACAAACTGAAACAAATGAAGAAGAAGAAGAAGAATACACACATTTTTATATATAACATTTGTGTGAAAAGAACCAGAAAGCATTACAAGTTGCGATCAGTGCATTTGCAGTCGTAGAACATAGTTGGCAGAAGTGAATCAGATCAATGGAGATAAACTGTAACAAATCAAACCAGCGACCGGTGACATAGTCCAGGACAGTTTGGCTAAGTTATTAAAAATAATCAACAAGTTATCAGACAGATCTGTTGGACACAGAGTTCTTGTACACCGAGTTATATTAGAGTTAATCGCAACAATTGTAGAGATAGCGAGACTATCAGACAGCCATTAAAAGTCAACTTGTGATATTTGTTACTGTGTTGTGTATCAGCAGACCAGTTACAATCCTTAGCCTGACACCAGAGGTAACAATGCTGTACGTCATCAGACTATCTTCATGTGCTCTGCAGGTCACACAGAGAGAGCCATGCTCTACCACGAGCTGGAGGACGGCATGTACTCTGTCACCGCCTACTTCTTTGCCAAGGTAAGCCACAGTGATGAAGCTGCATGCCCAGCAGGGGTCATTCTCGCTCCATGCTGGAAGTCACACTTCTGTGTAATGTACAGTACTGCAATGTGTGTAATGTTTCTGACTTTTCTGTGCATTTTCTTTTCTTTCTCCACGTTTTCAGGTCCTGGGGGAGTTACCGGAGCACTGTGTGTTCACCTTGGTGTACGGCCTGCCCATCTATTGGCTTGCCGGGCTTAACGAGGCTCCGGAGCGGTTCCTGCTTAACTTCCTGCTGGTGTGGCTGATAGTTTACTGCAGCCGAGCCATGGCTCTGTTTGTAGCTGCTTTGCTGCCCACCCTGCAGACCTCAGCCTTCATGGGCAACGCCTTGTTCACTGTCTTCTATTTGACCGGAGGTTTTGTCATCAGCCTGGAGAATATGTGGCTCGGTGAGGAGATGGATTCATTATCCTCAGTTGTGTTAGGCACCTGAATAATATGTGTGAGGATAGGGAACAGTATGTGATGTTTATACCTGTGCATGCTTTTGACTCCCCAGTGGCCTCATGGCTCTCTCACACCTCCTTCGTGCGTTGGGGTTTCGAGGGTATGCTGCAGGTGCAGTTCAGAGGCAAAAAGTACCCCGTCACCATCAGTAACATCACCATCAATGTTGACGGCATAAACGTGAGTTAGAAACAAAAGCACAAGTACAAAATCATACATGGGTGATAATCAAACATCTTCTGAAAGGCATATGGAATTTTCCTTTTATTTATAGTGTTGCAAACTAATATTGGGCAGTAATTGTTTTAAAGTAGGATAGCAACTATTAAAACCAAAGTCCTGTCCATGCACAAACCAACATCTGTCTCATCTTGTAGCCTTCTCTGTTTGTCTTTCAGGTGGTGGAGGCCATGAACATGAACCAGTACCCTCTGTACGTGTGCTATCTGGTCCTCCTGGCCGTCTGTCTGGGCTTCATGGCGCTATATTACTTGTCCCTAAAATTCATCAAACAGAAGTCAAGTCAAGACTGGTGAACACATTTTCTGGACCACTTTCAACAAAGAACAGGGGAAAGATTTTACGCTAGGAAGTGGTTTTTATTTTGCAGCAGCAGCAGTGGGAGGAAGGTGGGTTCTAATTGGACTGGTTCAACACTGAGCCATGTTTTCCGTCGACATTTTACTGTTCTTCTAACAATGTTTTACAGTGAAAAAGTGCTTAATTTAGGGTGGAAATTTAGGGTAAAATTTATGTTTTGTGTTTACATTTTCACAATAATTTCAACAGGTCAGGATCAGAAAATCCTGCACTTTTTAATGGCAGAAACATCCTTCTTAATCTGTGAAATAATTCCTAAAAGTGCATCAGTTCCTCTCATCTCAACATACACGCAGCGTTAACTGTTTAAATATGGGAATAATTAGAATTTGGGTTAGAAGAAAAAGTTGTACCCACTTGTTGGCAGTACCGCTGTCTGCTGCTGGATGGCAGCAGAGCTCCGCAGTATCAAAGTCAAGACGATGGCTCCCTCGCTTTTCCGTCTTGGCAAACGATTAGAGCACCACTTTGGCAGATATCCATCTGCAGCTTTTGCATGTTCCATTTTCAATCTTTTTTTTCATACAGCTTTATCTTTTTTGTATATGTAAGGTTATTAAGCTTAACAATGTGTGTGCCAGTGTAGGGACCACTGGGGGGGGGGGGGGGAGCCTGGTAGAGATTTAGTAAGTCACACTCAGGAAAAAAAAAAGAGCTTGTACTTGTGTCCTCATAGATTGAAGATTATATAATATGTGTGTTTTTGCACTGGTGCAAAAGCCTGATAAATATTTTACCGACATGGTTCGAGTCCAAATTAGTAAAGTATTAAATCAAATTTCGTCGGTCTCTGCTGTCCTTTGACCTCGTCAGTCAGTTACACAGTGTTGTCATAACCATGAACGTTATTGATAATGTGATTATTTTCAGAGATTATCCTTCACATTTGGGTTGTTGTTTCAGCACCAAACAAAATCCCTGAAGATGTTTTTTGTGACATCATAAAGGGAATAACAAGCGTGTAACACCATAATGATAATCTTAAAAGTTCTCAAAGAGCATGAACAAAGATGTACTCTGCTCTTCTAAGGGAGTTCCACTATTAAACATAATTTTACCCATCCATTTCAACTGCACTCATTTTCATCAACATGTAAGCGGCATTTTAAAGTTATTTTAATCTATTTATATACTTTTGGGTAGTTTGATCTGTAAAAATGCATCGTATTTTATAGTATTAATATTGTGTGTACAATTTTAATCTTTAAAGTAACTGGCTGTCAGACAAATATTGTGGAATTAAAGCACATTATTTAAAATAAAGTTAAGTATTAAGTAGCATGAGATGGAAATACTCAAGTAAAGTACAAGTACTTTAAAAAGTACAGTACTTTCCACCACCAAGTTGCAGACAACTGGAAAGAAATGGACATAATTGTGGATGTAAAGCTTCTGAGTAAAAAGTGCTCTTTAAAGAAAATGTATAATTAAACAGTTCCAGTAACACGGCAGAGAAAAAAAAACAAAGACAAAGAAAAAATACTTAATTCTTTGGAAAATAACATTTTGCCCTCTGAAGTTTAATTTGCAGTTTGATGTATGGTGATTTCCATAATAACTGCATAAACTGTATACTATAAAGATTAGTATATAGTACAGTATATACACTATACAGTTTGAGTGTAGTTCAATGGAACTGAGCCATTGTTAATGAAATTAGCTCCACTTTACCTGCTGCCCTTAAAAAAAAAAAGAAAGGTTAATTGTGCCACTAAATACACTCCTTTTAAAGCACACAGACCCAGGCACAGAATGTGGATTCCTAACATCATTTATTAGCATAAATACTTCTGTACATTCTCATCATCTTCGTCATCAACATAATCAGTAATTGGACAGAGTGTGACATCCAACAGCTTTAACACATTACCCAACATTTCAGCTCAAACAACTTATATAAAAAGGAAGAGACAAAGGAGGAAAACAGTGGGATTTGGATGGCGGTAGGACGAGAGGCGGAGGAATCTTTATTCTTCAGCTGTAGTCTGGGCTTTGGCAGTACCCTCTTTCAGCTTGTCTGCATAAAACTTAAAGGACTCCTGGAAAGAGAAACAAAGACGAATTAGCATCAAAACATACGGCTGCCATATAGTGAGAATGTAAGGTGTGTGTGTGTTTCTATTTCACTCTCTTTCCAAAAGTGCGCAGCAGTGGAGCCCTCCTGGGTCTGTCTAAATAGTCTCCACTCTCCAACCAGGTTGTCTCGTTTCATCTTTAAATCCCCATTAATACACAAGTAAGGGATTTGTAGCATGCTCCCCAAACACACATTTTGGCTCCCTGCCCCTGTTCCTGGCTAATTAATCAGTGTTTTGATCCAGACAAAGTGTTGTGACGGTTGTTTTTTTGGAGGGGAGAAGGTGAGGGCTTTTCTGCAGATTAAGCTGGCTTCTTACCATGTACGTTTGCTTATTAACGTGCTAATTAATGCTGATAAATAACTTCACTAGGGGAGGAAAGAGGGAGAGAGATCCTGGCAGGGGTTTGAAACACTTTCAAAAAGGGTCAGTTCGCCCTAATCACAGAAACATATTTTGTCACTAGATTTGGTTTTATTTGTCCAGGTTTTGAGATATCAGTCTGAGATTTTGGCTCATTTGTGGTGCTCAAATGAATTAGAAGTTACAATTGTAAAGTTCACCTACAACATTTGTTTCCAGAAACAACGTCCCTGATACTCTGGATAACCCAACCAGCTCACTGTGAACTACTTTCTACTCAAGTGATGGGGACACTGGGTCTCATACAAGAACATTTTCATATTCTTATAATATACAGTATCTCTTAATTTCTTTCCCCCTGAGGTTTGCTTGTAGTTTTCCAAGTCGTATTCAGCAAACCGGACTACTGCACTAACTTCAAATTACTTAAATCGTAAATTGCTCGTTTCAACTTGATGAATGCATTCGTGAGATGTGATCATTAGCATAATCGACATCCCCAAATTGCTATATAAAGCTACCTGTTCCGCTCCATTTGTGGGCAAGTTTCATTCACAAAAGTATTACTCGAGTGCAAAAAGAACTTCTTTGTTTGATTTTTTCCAGCCAAAATACTCATAATAATAATAAAAAATAAATCACATTGTTGGACCTCAGTCGCCATGTGAACAGAATTAAAGTTTACAATTTTAAGGTTGTTTTGTTTGTTGTTGATTTCATTGAAATATTTAAATTCACATTAAAGCATTTCACATTTCATGTCAAACAGGTGCTTTTATCCTTTGTGAAGAGAGGCAGACTATCTGCACACGGCAGGTCTGGATCACACAGACATTTCATTTGGACCCAAGAGAAACGTCTAAACGTGAAAGAATCTCTTAAATCACTCGTACATGACACTTATGAGCAAATCTGTTGGTACGTTTCTGGAGAGACACACCGCTGTGAGGAGATGTTTTCATCAGTGGCGCAGCAACGTCTTTATGGATGGAGAGGTGGGATTCTACTTGTGTTTGTAGAAAGCTCTGAACACCGTGACCACTCACCTTACCCTCTCCTTGGAACTCCTCTGGCTCTCCCTCTGCTTATAAAACCCAGCCATCACTTAACTATCCTGACATTCAGTGAATAATGCAGCAGCTTCTCTTCCTCCCCCTTTCTCCTTCTATCTGTGCACTGCAGGTGAGTGATGGCAAGGTAAGAGGTGGGCTTCGTTCTACACCTGCCTTGAGGGGACAGCGCATTAAAGTGCAGGGGCTGAGTGTTTGCTTGTGTCTGTTTATATGAGTGTGCAAGTCCTCTGCCAAAAATAGAGCTACATCAGCTTACAAAATGTGCAACGTGCTGAAATGCTCAAAAACACTAGGAGCTAGAAAAAGAGAGCGGCTATCGCGGTGACAGCATCTCGCTTACACAATGTACTGTAGGTACTCTGACCGTGGGGCATCGTTTCTGACACACACACACACACGGCTAGCTGCAGGCCTGTGTGTATTGAATAACCCTGAGCGGGCAGACTGCGCGCACACACACACACACACACACATATTAGGACACCAGCCAGACAACTGCCAGCACTAGTCAGGAGCTGCGATGTGTGTGTATTCGTGTTGTACTGCATGGTTGTATCAGTATGGGTAGGTGTGTTTGTGTGTGTACACACTAGAACAGTGGAGTTGGGAGACAATTGAAAAGTATAATTTATGGACTTTCAATGGAATCAAATAATAATAATAACGTGATCCTGACACGTTATCATCGTCTGCATTATTGACGCCAAGAAAAATGTAAACGAGTTATTTAGGTTTTTGTTCTAGTTGAAGTTTTTTTCCTAATGTAATTTTTAATAGTGGAGCTCAGATCATTGCACTCAACACCATATTCTGACATTTGTCAATACTGGGCATATCAGAATGTTATATTGATTTCAACCACAGCTGCAACAATATTGTTTAATCGTTTAAGTAATTTTTTATGTAAAAATGATCGACCTGACCCGCAATACTGCCGTGCTGCGAGCAATGCGACATGGTGAGTCGGATTTTTCAGCACTCCAAAAGCCTGTAGGAGTGCAAAATAATGGTTTGCCGAAAAACTGTTTTCGTTTACCTGGTGTAGGCTGGCTAAGCACCCATAATAAAATAATAATTTTGCCTCAGCAGCTCCCAGATCTGCTCTCACAGTTAACACAATAACCACTGAGCATCGACACACCATCTGAGTTTCGAAGTCTGCTGCACTTTTTTCAACATCAGAGGTGGTTATTGAGTGATGTCCTTGTCTGGGGAGTCGAGTTGGCAATATTACAGGATTACCACACAACTGCCTCGAGGACAATCACTTATTACTACCAACTACATGGGCAAAGTCTGTGTGGGTATGAGTCTGATTTAGTGGTGGTTTGAATACTTAACATTTCCCCAAAACAGTACATTCAAATAGAAATATAAACTGTGTGATTGTGTGCGTGTGACACTCACAGGGGGCTCATGGAAGGGCACCGTCATTCCTGCAGTGCGGTAAAGCACAGCAAGGCGCTTGAGTGACAGCTCATCTACGACGGTCCCCTCCTTCTGCATCTGCTCATACAGAGTCTGGGCTGACAATAAGTCTTTATCCATAACTGCCAGACGAGGGGGAGAGAGAGGGAGAGAGAGAGAGAGAGAGAGAGAGAGAGAAAACGTCCGCACATGAGAATGTAAACCTTTAGGGGGAAAGTGTCAGTCTGTGAGAGACAAAAAAAAGTATGCGTCATAATTGTTGGTGGTGGGATAATCCTGTTATGTTCCACCTTGTTGATCATCAACCGATTTGGTGCCAAGAACTGATATCTTAAATGCACATGCTTACTTGTCCAATCTTTGTATGTACTCATGCTTCTGCCTGGATAACACATTAATTCTAAAATGCTGCTGGTTGCATGTGTTAAACAACCAGCAGGTGGAAAAACCTCTTGTTTTTCCTTTAACTTTGGAGTAACGTTGGAACAGAGGAGAGAATAAAAAAACTGGGCAAAGGTTAACAGGCACTTGTAAAATTAAAATTTTGCCTCAACTTTAAGTTTCACTGTAAAAATAAAGCAATTCACAAAATACTTTTATACACATTTAAATATCAGATTATTAGGAAATTAGAGCTGAAATTAGTAGCTTTCTGAGTACCTTCAGGTAGGTTGGTGTGAGAGTAAATCATCTGTGAACCTGAAACAGCATGAACATGTGTGGTTGTGTGTATCAAAGAGACAAAAGTAAGGTCACCACTGTCAGGAAAAGAAAGGAGGAAGTTAAAGAGACAAAAGAAAAGAGGGGACAGAGAACAGAGGCGAGCAGAGCATCGCTAATTGTGTCCCCTTATGGCCGCCTTGACCGACCAGCTAGCTAATGCTAATTAAATAGTCATGTCCGCTCATCTCTGGTGTGACAAGGTACGAAAGAGGGGAGGGTGAGAAGGTGAAGTGAGGTGAAGGAGAGGAGAGGATGTAGGTAAAACAAAGGAGGGGAGTACAAAAAATATTGAGGATATGAAAAGATAGACAGGAGTAAAAAGGTGGAGAGGGGAGAAAAAAAAAATGTTGAGTGGTGGACCGTGTTGTGATTAGCACGCTAGAATAGCCAGGACAGCTAACTCATTAGAGGACATGTGTTCTTCCAACCCCTGAATGTCTGCCTACATACACACTCCTTGACCTGATGCATTGTTAATGCGTCCGCTCGCTGCACCGCCTTGTCTAAGTGTGTGTGTGTGTGTGTGTGTGTGTGTGTGTGTGTGCGTGTGTGTGTGTGAGAGAGAGAGAGTCTTACAATGACATTTCATCAGGTACGAGTACAGCACCTCCTTCTCAACAAAGTCTGGAATCAGGCTCTGCAGGGTCTTGATCTTGCCCACCTGTGTACACAAACATTCATTAACATACGAGAACAATATCTGTGTGTGTTTGACTATGTGTGTGTTTGATTATTTGCACGTTCAAAATTGATTGAACGTGCAAATAATTGAGAATATGACATGATTAAAAATGTTTTGTTTCATAAAGGTGGCCTTTACAGGAAAACAGACATTTAAGTGATTTTTTGCTATAAAATCAAAATATATATTCTGGGTTTCAATTGTGTACTTATTAGCAACAATAGCAATTACCAAAAATCTATCTACCTGTCCAGGACTCTGAGCCTTTCGAGCCATGTAGGAAGTCAGCACCTCCTTCTGTTCAGCCAAGGCGTTACACCGCTACAGCGAGACAAGAATAAGAAAAAAACAAATGTGAGCGATTTTGTCCTTTCCCAAACTGGACTCTTAACATATGTACTGTATATAAAAACAGACAGTCACTCCAACACACCCACACATTATAAACAACCTTTAAACTGAGTGTGCGGGTAATTATGGATTTAATAACTACTCCTTTCTTTATAAATCTAAATGTACAGAATGGCTCCCATCAGAAAGCATAATTATCATCACTTAGTCACAGTGAAGGCCATATCTAGTACTCAGTGGTAATGTAAGTACAGCCTAAGCCCATGCTGCTCATTGCACGATTGTCGCCCGTAAAGCTTTAAGACAATTACCGAGATACAGGAAGTCAAGATTGAGAATGAAGAAATTAGCTCCAAAACTGAGTGTACTGGTACGTTTTTCCTATGATCATTATTGCACCTGAAAAGCGATGGAAAAAAAGTCTCCACGACCGTTCTGTCTCACCTCCCACAACTCATAGCAGATTACAACAAGCAGCTAAGCTGGTGGAAATGTACTTTCAAACTCCATCATGACCAATACTGGATTGTAAACACACATGTTTGATAAAGTGTTTTTAATAAGTGCCACGAGACTTTGTACTGTGGGGGATATTTGCAGCTTAAAAAATAAACTTGTCAGTGCTGTCTGATGGCAATGTTTCTATACCTGAAGCTATTTTGGGGCATTTCTCTACAATTTCTTGTTACTCACTGACCAACACCGATACGCTATATCTGTGATAAGCTAATATATCGCCCAATATATCAGCATGAGAACACACCAAATAGCGGAAAGTAATATGGAGTCTGAGATGCAGAATAATCCCGTTGCGATAATTCCCAGCAGCAGAGAGCCATCCATCTGTAATGGCTGCATTTTAGGTAAAATGACAGCAGATTCTGACTCCGTACTGACAGCGATGCTGATAAAGAATTTGAGTGCACTAGACCTTAATAATAAGAATTTAGTAATACATGTACTTTATGAAGAAACTCTGACAGCTGACAGACTTCTGTTGCTGAACGTTTAACCTGCGCATGACTGCTTATGATGAAAACATGCAAGCATACATACAATATACCGTGTGTGTATGTAAAGAGTGTGTGTGCAAGAGATGCATTAATGTTGCTGTGCTCTGAGTGAGTAAGTGAGTTAGTGTGCGTGTTCTCCTGGCTGAGCAGCAACAAGGTCCGATTGCTAGCCAGTCGTAAACTAACGTGTTTCACTCCTTCTCCACCACGTACAGAATTAAAAGAGAGTGGCCTGTGAGGCTTTTAACAGGACGACACACACACACACACACACGGAAAAGGCTGCCTTTTTTCGGAGTCACTAAGCGGCAGAATGGCTTTAGTACAAACAGGCAATTAGACCAACACTGTGCCACTTCCCTCAACTTTGCTCAGTGCTCTCGCTCACTCTCCCCTTCTGCTTTTTTCCCTTCCCCTCTCTACACCGACCGCTCCCAAAGGCGACGCCACAACCGACCAGGCCTCCCCCTCCCTTGCTCCTCACACATGCTGCCTAAAAGCTCTGGCTGCCCAGGGAATGCTTGCCTCCTTTTCCTCAATCACCCCTCCCAACACACACATCTGTCCGTAAAGCGCCCTGCCTCACTTCTTAATGACTAACTTCATCCCTCTCGCTCCCCACCGGCCTCACCTCCTTCTCTCCTGATAGCCTTGTCATCATTATTGTCTGCTCGCTCGCAGCTACTTAAAAGCTTTTCAGAGTTTAGGTCCTGCTTCACTTATGATGGGATAGAGGAGCTGGGCCGCTACCCTCCAGCGACCCAGGAAGGGCGGGTTCGACGGGGGAGTGAGGAAGACCATGATGAGGGACGTGAGGCGCACGCCAGTTTAGCCCAGGTCATGTCAGTGGAGTCTAAACTCAAACATAACACTGTGATGACAAAGACGACTGGGAGAACACATTTTTACAAGAGTCTTTGCAGTGAGATGTCCTTGTAGTTTTACTTTCTAACACGGTGAGCATTTGTTCCTGTATTTTTGCTTTCTTGTTACCAATGTTTTGCACGAGTACTTACATTTTTCGCGGTTTAAGAGGGATGGCACCTCGACTATGTATCAGCGGGTTTCTCATATTGCCTCCAAATTATGTTATTTTTAAATTCACTCTTTTAAAGTTCGTTTCCAATTGCTTTTAAAATGTAAATGTATATAAAGCACTTCAACAATCACCCTCCCTCCGTCTTCTGAAAGTGAACCTGATAACACACATTGTGAAACTTGTTCCTTCTTACAGAGAGAAAGGATTTAAACAGTCGAGCCAAGATGCATATCAAGCAGGAAGCATATTTAGAATAATGTAATCCAAAGTTTGTGTTTAAGCAATGATGAAGATGAGAGTAGTAAGACACGTATCTGTTCATTAGCATGCATGCTAGTCAGACATGCCTGTTTAAAGATTGAGCAGGATAATCACTCAACATGTCAGGGAGGAATGAAGAGCAGACACATGTCTCTATGAGTGTCTCAATGGAGTTTTGGATTTCTCTCCGTGTGTCTTCCAGTTTCCCCTCACCGTTAGTCTGGTCCACTAGAGCTGTTGTAATGGACCTACTTGGTAAATAAAAGATAAAAAGCCAAGCCTAAGCATGAAGCCCATTTTAGATCTTTCTTACCAACTGTATGTACTTACTTTCTACACTGGTTTGGTTACATAGTCAATGTATTAACTACTCAGATTACAACAAATGTATGTCATGGTGAAAATAAGACTGTGACAAGAATATAATATGGCCTGAAAAACAAAAGGTTCCTTTAGTTATACACCTGTTTTCATTAGTGTCACACATGCAACTGAATGACTGAGAGCAAGTGAGAGTGAAATCAAAGAGGAGGAGAGGAGCGTCTTCATCTCAATTTTTGTGTCTTTCTCTGAGAATTTCTCGCTACCTCCCCATCTAGCGTCAACATATTCACGTCCCCAGGCTCAATGCAAAGTCAATGAGCTTTAATGTATGAACTGTGTTAAATAAGTGAAGTAGCAAGAAGGCTGGTTTCAGACCACCAGACTCAGTATCGAGAGGCTGGATAAATAAGTCAACAACTGACGGAAGGATGTCTCCACCATGACCAGGGTCTGACAACTGGACGAATGCATCAGGGCGCTGTGATGGACTAAAGTCTTCACCAGGTCCCTTGTTAGCTTTTTTTTGCAGATTTTAATTACTTTGATATAATAATTTAAAATGGGTGCAGCGCAGTGGGACAAAAAGCTCCAGATGATTTCAAATGTATTTAAAGTGCAGACTTTGCTTCCCTTCCAACGTTAACAATCATGAACCAGCAGCACATGAGTAGGACCTGCCCACCACTATAGCAGAGTGATGGTTAATCTTGCCATTTTTAGGTAACAATCACAAATTCAGATTCAGTCAGAGAAAACCCATGGTTTTCCTCTTGTTGTAGATGTTCAGATTCTTTAATATGCTTTTTAATTGTTTTTACATTTTCAATTACATAACTGTTTACCATTATGATGTAATGTTTATTTGTGTGGACCCCAAAAGAGTAGTTGCTTCCTTGGTAGTGGCTAATGGGGATCCAAGTAAATAAATAAGTAAATAATAAGCACTCTAATCAGCTCTCTTCCATATACAAGGACAACATGGAGTGTAATGAATACACATGTGATGACCTGAAAACCATACATCTCTTCATTTCATGTTCAAATTAAATAGTGATGAAGAGTAGTGAGGAAGAGCAGCAAGTAATGTATTTTTTGCATGTGCATGACTGCTAGTCAATTACCCTCCAATACTAATAAAGTGCATCTCAAGCTCAGCGTCTGTGGACAACAACCAAATACATCTGAAAACCACACACAGGTTTACCCAAATCCAAAAAGGTACTGGATACTGAATTTGAATCTCCTAACATACCACACACACACACACACACACACACACACAAATACTCACAGCCAGCATAAACTTGGCGTCCTCGACTTTATCCATATCCAACAGCTGGAGGAAGAGATCTGAAGCTGGTCTGTAGCAGGCAAAGTGGTTGGCTAGCCGCTCTGCCATAGCACTCACTGCAACACAACATGCACGTTTCAGAACTGTATTGCATCTATTCTTATACTCATCCATTCTAAATCTGTCATTTTGTTTGTGGTATCATACTCTGTATTTCTATTTCTATCTATATACATTGTATTGTGTGTGTGTCTCTTACACTTGTCTAAGGCTTGGTCATTGCCTTCTTCCAAGAGCTTTCTGAAGATGAAGGATATACTGGGGCTTTTGCTGTCTGGACTAGTGAAGACTGCCTCAATCACCTCCACAGCTGACTCCACATCACCGCTGAAGAGGGTGGGTGGGTTGTGAGAATGGATGAGTGGGAAGGAAAGAAAAAGTTAGTTCAGAAAACTACACCCAATAACCTGTACATGTTCAATCTTACCAGACACAAACCTTATCCTGAGGCAAGAATGTCAATATTGGATGATTCTGCAAAACTCTGAATTACATTCAATGGCTACATTTTTATGTCCAATGCATGACAACTAAGGCGTGGTTTAGGTCAGGGAAAGATTGCATAATGGTTAATAAGCACCCCCACTATCATCCTTGTTACATAAAGGGCACACTTCTTTGCGCATCGCTGTTGAATTCTCCTTGGATGTAAATTGTGAGACAAAAATGGGACAATGCTAGGGATACTGGGCAGCCATGATTCAACTTCTAAAGTGTGATTTGAGCCCTTGGAAGAGGAACACATGCATAAAATATATTATGAGAAAGTGACCAGATTAAAGAACAATAAAAACTGCTCCCACATGCTGCTTTTAGACTTTGACATTTCTTTAAACTAACCTTAAAATGACATTGGTTTCACTTTTTGTGCTTTTTCAACCTCCCACTGAGCGCAGAGCAACTCATTCTTCCACTGATGATCCCTCATACTGTGAGATATTTTTCTGCTGAGGTCGCCACAACCAAACAAAGCCTGCACACCAAAGCGCTACAAATCTAAAACGACTCAATGTAGCAACCCGGCCTCGCTACTAACACTTTCCGCTCCCTGCTCCCTCCCTACCAACACAAGTCGTAATGAATATTTAACATACAGGGTGTGTGTCCGTCTCTGTGTATGTATATGTGAGAGCGTCCAGAGGTGGGGGAACATATCTACACTGATTATTGCGTCTGGGACCGTCTGAATAATTCAGCGGGGGGCCCATCTAAAAGTGGCGCTCAGCTTTCCGGGCCTGCTTGCTTTTCCGCCCCGGCTCTTAACCAGTCAGCTTGACTCAGATACAGCAAGGACGCACGTGTCAGAGCCGCTCAGAGCGCAGCTCCCAGAGGTCAGGGTTCAAGCTGACAGGGTCGCGCTGCGATGGCCAATCGGGTGTGAGACTGTCTCGCTATTCTTCACTTCCGGCTGTCCGTCCGAGTTGGCATGGGGACACTGCCGCTCGACCTGGGGGACAGCCCTAATGCGGCAAGTGGCGCAATGAAAGTTTGATGCACAATGTGCTTTATATTTTGTTCTGTTTTGTTGAGAAGCGGCAAAGCAGCAGATGAGGATGTGCGTTTTCATGACATTAAAAGGAATCCATGAATAATCCTATTACGCCTGTGTTTCCTATTTGTACTCGACGCTCCACTCGCCTTGTAAGCTTTTACTTTGAGAGTGTGTCAACCCGGGTCTTGTCACACTCTGCTGCTGGTATTGCAGTTAACTCTTTATCTCTGTGCGCTGCACAGTAATGTCAACAGAATTTCCAAAATAGTATAAAAAGACTTCACACTGGACTGTAAATTGCATCATAAATTTAAATTATAATGCTTTGCTGATGCAACATGCAGCAATGATTTGGTTTTCTGTTTGGTGTAGGTCTGTACTCCATTTGACTTTAAATGGTTGGAATTCTTTTACATGGATAGAGATAAAAGGTGATATGATGACAGCGTTAGGGACATTTCTGAAAGCTGCATGTCTACAGCCATGGCCAAACGTTTTGAGAATGACATGAAAATTAACTTTTTCAAGTTAAATTTCTATTGGCATAGTCCAGTTGTTGTGAAGAAGGCTTCAGGGCACCCAGCAAGCACCAGGACCGTCTCTTAAAGTTGATTCAGCTGTGGGATCGGGGCACCACCAGTGCAGAGCTTGCTCAGGAATGGCAGCAGGCAGGTGTGAGTGCATCTGCACGCACAGTGAGGTGAGCATGTCCTGGTGTCAAGAAGGGCAGCAAAGAAGCCACTTCTCTCCAGGAAAAACATCAGGGACAGACTGATATTCTGCAAAAGGTACAGGGATTGGACTGCTGAGGACTGGGGCAACGTCATTTGCTCTGATGAATCCCCTTCCCGATTGTTTGGGGCATCTGGACAAAAGCTTGTCCGGAGAAGAAAAGGTGAGAGCTACCATCAGTCCTGTGTCATGCCAACAGTAAAGCATCCAGAGACCATTCATGCTTTCAGTCGCCTCCTCAATGCAAAAATAGCTTTCACAACTCCATTAATAAATCGCCACATATAAAGTTAAGCAGTCTTACTTCTTGATGTGTGCCAGGGCCGTGTTGTTGACAAACACCATGGAGGACAGGTTGAGGTTCGTGCCGAGGCTCTTCATCAGTGACTCCACTTCCTGGATCCCCGCCAGGTCGCCATGGCTACCCAGGGCCTGAACCACTCTAGTGATGGCAAGCGGTATGGGCACTTTGTCCGCCTGCACCATAGACTTCAGTTGCTCAAGAGCCTCTGTGGAGGAGAGCAAGAAGTGAGTATGTGTATGAATGAAGTGTCTACGTGTGTTTATCTACACGTCTGATTCTTACCCTTAGTCTGGCCTTTCTTGCTGTGTGACACGATGAGCAAATTGGTGGCGATGTCACTCAGCTCGAAGCCAGGCATATGAGACGCAGCACTGAGAGAGACACAAAGTATTTACTTGGGATGGTTTCACCTCTCGACTATACACTATATCAATCTGTTCAAAATAACTTTCTTTTGACCTCTTGCCTGTCTTTAAGTTTAGGTTTGTGCTCCCAAAACACACTACAGTATAATGGCTAATGATCACAACAAGGGTGTAATGATGGCCAATATAAAGACATTTACTGTGAGATCATTAGTTTCACTGGGCCATTGTAGGCTAAACATCAGTATGTTAACGTGGTCACTGCCATCATGCTAGCATGCCGACGTTAGCATTTAGCCTAGTACAGCTTCCCAGAGCTGCCAGAAGCTGTATACTTAGTCTTGGTTTTATCTAAAAATGTTTTTGACTTTACAGAAAATGCAGTATACTATTGTCTGATTATCTGGACAATACATGGAGAGCAAGAAAAAAATGTGTTGGGCAGCATTGACAGCTTTTATATTGTATTAATCATGTTTTACTTTCTTATACAAGTTCCTAAACAAAAGATACAGAGCATGTCAGCTGCCAGAAATCTTCATTCATATGCGGTATTATCGCGTGTAATGTAATCCCATGTTGGTTGGGCCCTTTCAATAATGACGCAAAAATAGAAAAATGTATTAGTTTATATTTCAATATCGTGATGTGAGATTACACATAGCATGGGATGAGATTTCATCCATATCTGAGTGTTGGGTGCAACACTTCTTGCCTGGGTGGATTGGACTATTAGGAAGTGCATTATTACTAATATACTCTTTATAATCTGGGATGACTGAAAGACAGAAGACAGACAAACAGGAGTAAATGTGATTGACAGCAAGTCTGAGCCTCTTGTAAAGCGCCTGCTGTGACCCTGAAAATAATGCAGACATCAAACAGTTGATTACTTGCTGCTGAGCGGCTGTGTGTATCTGTGTGTGGTATTGTGTGGGAGGATGAGGATGGGACAGGATGAATGGTGCAGCATTGAGGCCTCCAGGAGCTGTCCCCCTCACTTCTTCCTCCCTCCCTCGCACCATCTATTTGCTGTCCTTTTCAGTCCTCCTCCTTTTCATTTCTTTGCCACCAAAACCTCAATCAAGCTTGCCTCCCGTCTTTTACTTATTTCTTATTATAGCCCTGCAACCAGATTAATCCACCCGCTCAATTGAGCATCAGGCCGGCAATCCTTATCACCACGGCGACACCAGGCCAAGCAGCAACCGGCAGCCGCTGTGACAGGGTCACAGCGCAGATTGGAGTGGGAACAGGGTCACCGACGGATTGCTGTGGGGGCCGAGCAGTGGGGTTGTTCTTATCGGGTGGGAAAAATCTCCAGAGGCTGTTTCTCACTCACCATTTCACAACACACACACACACACTCACTCACTCACTGCCGCTCTCTCTCTCCTTCTAGATGTATTGTGCTTTAGCCAATGAATCCATCATCCACCTCATCCTCTCTCTCATCATCATCACTCTCTCCCAATCCCTAAATCTCACCATAACCACCCCGCTGCTCAATTCTGTGCAGATTACCCAAAAACAAACACACACACACACAGAGAGAGAATTAATGCCTATCCGTCTTCATTAACCTCGCACGTGATTAAATCTAGCCCTCTGCCCCTCGTCCACTCCTTTCCTACTCAGCTCCTTTTATCTCCTTCCTTTCCTCCCCATTTCCATCTTTGCCCGACTCTCCTCTCAGCTCATTTCACTTCTCATTTAGAGTGCAGATAAACGAAGCTTTTATCCAGGCAGGGATGCCATAAACCAATTCAAACAAGAGACTTGCGATGGGTTATCACTTGTATTGCCTTGCGCTTGTTGAAACACGGGTCTAAAATTGATACGATTATTTCTCATAACATGAGTGAACCATGTAGAGAGCCGAAAACAGGGATGAGACTGATAGTGTAATAGATGTTTTTACATACTTTCTTCTTTCCCTACAAATTAGTAACTGCATCTCTTTTATCTTGTATCTTGTCATTATATTATTATCTCTTTTTTTGAACACTTTGCTTCTGTGTTTTTCCTCTGCAGGGAGAAAGTGATACAAAGAAAGGGACAAAAGGAGATAAAGAAAACGGAGAAGATTACCTAAAAAGACAAACAGAGCAGAGAAGATCAGCGCTGCACTAAGCTCAGATCTCTAATACCTCTGTCTGTCCATCCATTTGTCTACACAGCTCATGCCCTGATATGGCCCCCATAACACAACAACACATGATACATTACTAATTGGAAGAAGATTGATGTTTTGCACAAAGTCACCCGCTTCCCAGAAAATCTAAATTAATCTGTACATCCGAGCATGTGTATGTGTGTATCTTGGGGCTTAGTAAGAACCACTGTTCATATCCAGGAGGGCTGAGTGTGTTAGCACACAATCAGTTTATAATCCTCATGTCTATTGAGGAGATGTAGTTTTAGCCTGAGGTGACCCGGTGCCACAGACTGAGGAGACAAGGAAAGTAACAGAGCATTAGCCACACTACATGTTGAATTTGTTATGTTTATGACCAAGATCCGTCTGCCCTAAGGGCTCACAATACTCTCATACATTAACTGTGTTGATTCATGATGATATGAACTAACAAAAGGCACTAAAAAAAGAATGGGTCCTTGGTATTTAGCTGCTGTTAATTATTTGTTAGGAATCACAGGGTTATCACAAATTAAATACCAGGACAAAATGCTACAATGTGATCAAAGAAAAAGATGGAGAGAAATGGCTCATGTTTCCCCAGAGTCAAACCTGATACTCTGGGTCAAACTGTTCAAATACATACTGTTTATGCCTGCTGTCATAACTTGGAATAAACAGTAAGGGCGTTTTTCTGTTTTGTGTGTTTTTACCAAAACGTGTCGGTTGTCGTTGAAGAAAGAGATGTTAAGGCACTTACATGTCCTTGACTTCCATGGCATCCCCTGTGTATCCCTCGGCCAACAGGGAACGGATCAAGTGGTCGTAAGTGGAGGGTTTGAATGCCACACCCTTACTATTGCAATCCCTCAATATCCCCAAGGCTTCTGTAGAAAGAGAAGAAGAGAAAAAGAAAAATGAGGCAGAGGTTGGACAGGATAAAGAAAAGCAGAATTTTACACAATCTTTGTTAATTTTTGGATTAACCTTTGCTTTCACAAAAGGTGCAATGCTGAAATACAATGTTAATTTCACTTCACTAAAATTCATATGTATTTTGCAGCTTCTTGCAGTAGGTGAGTCCAAACAGTTAATGAGTGCTTTGAAGTCTGTTTGATGCTCTGCCAAGTGATATTTTTTTTATATGAACACCGAATCCTTTAAGTCTGTGTGATATGAAAGTGTTGATAGTACTTGCTGAGGTTTAACACTCAACTCTTGCAGCTGTACACAGCATTAGAGTCCTCATTTGAGGTGCCTATCAGGCCTGAAGGAGCCATTTCACCCCCTAATAGTCAAAAATGTCTGATTGTAGCTAGTTGAGTTCAGCTCTATGTCATCTGGGACAACACTGGGACTTCTGGCTGCTTACCTTTGACTTTGCCTCGTTTGCAGAGGGCAATCAGGTGGACCTGGTAGTCAGTATCAGCTTCAACTGTGGTGGATTTGTTGACCGGCTCTGTGGTGGCAGCATCTTCATACCAGGTCTGTAAATGACACACAAGAGAAAGCGGTGATAAAACTCGGTCCATCAAAACACAGTTACATACAGCATTCAAGCCTGTGTACACTTTCAACTGTGTTCTGGCAGTGAGCTTGTGCGCGTACGCGTGCGTGTCTCGGTGTGCAATAATGCTGGGCCAGCAGGGCCGGGTCCCCTAATGTTCGCTCACCCGTGTAGCAGTGAGGGGAGGGGGTTAAGCTGTATTGGCTAGGGGCAAATTAGGCCTGGCACCTCAGGGGCATAAGAAAAGTGTGCGTGTGAGGGTGTCAACTCAAGAGCCCCAGGGGTCACCCAAGTTCATCGCTCCAGGCAACAGCAATCACTTCCTGTCTCATCATGCTTCGGGCTATTGGAGAACACTCAAAGCTGAGGAAAAATGCAGCTAGGAGGACCAGAGCAATAGAATATTATTTTATTTAAAGATAAACTCCCCTTTGTCTTTATTGTATTTTCTTTTTTTCTTTTTTTTTAAATACATTCAGATTCTGTCCACTTCATTTTGTCTTTTGGTCAGAATACAGTCGAGGCCACATGCACATATATAACTAATAATCCAGCAGCAGCCATATGGCGGCATTTAGCTGCTGGCTAAATTAGTCTGGCATTACAGATTTACAGCCAGATCAAGACGTAATTCCGCTCACCAGCCAGCCCGTCTGATTGACCACACGTTGGATCGGAGCCTCAATCCTGTTTCCTCAGCATGTAATGAACAGCGGCTTAAAAGTGGAGCGGGATGGGGAGGTGGGGGCTTTATGGAGAGTGCAGCTGATAAGAGTCTTCAGAGGTTTCTGGGGTTAGGTCTTATGATCAGAGGTTGGGGTCAGCTTGCTCTTTGGTTAATCTGTGCAGTGTAAAGATAATTGGGAGTGTGACGATTCTATTTTAAATGGAGTGCAGCTTCAGTTTACATTTGGCTACACTCAGTAGGCATGTATGCAGTTTCAATGAAGCTCCGTGCCATATTAATACAGGACATATTAATACAGGACAATATACAGTACATAGTAAAGCTCCAATAAACATGTACAGAATATCACTAGGCGATATATTCTATATTGAGTGGTGGTCAGAGAATTTTAGCTTTACTTCAGTTTCTAATTAGGATTCAAGTTATGTTTATTTATTATTTCATTTCTTATCTATAGTACCTCTATGTGTGTCCTTATGTTGTTTGTTTTGGCTGCTGTAACTCTGCAATTAATAAAGCTCTCACTCTATATTTGCCATTTTGGATAATGAGCTGTATTATCTTTAATGTTAATTTATCAAGGACACCTCTAATCAGGTTCCTACAGCTTATTAAGAGTATAATTCAAACGCTTTCAAGGTACCTAAACCATCATCACGTCTAAATTGTTACTATAAATGCCAGGAGACAACAAACAAAAATGATGACGTGATGATTTCATTTCAAGTATTAAAAGATTTTTTTGGTTTCCATGAGTGATTGTGTAGATGATGAAACACCATCATGTTGAAAATCAAGCATTTTTCAAGGCGTATATTTAAATTCAAATCATATTTCCAAACTTGAATACATAACTGCTAAAATGACACATTTTCCAAACTTTGTACGAACTCTTGTCTAATATCAAGATAAGGCTGCAATTTATGATTATGTTCATTATCGATTAGTCAATTCATCATCACAAGTTCCCAGAGTCCAAGCTGACAACTACAAATTGACTTTTGTGCAATTAATGCTCCAAAGCTAAAAAGAGATTTGATTTACAATGACATAAAACAAACTGCAAATCCTCACATTTGAGAAGCAATTTGAGGAAACTGAGAATATTTGCTTGATAAATTACTTATAAATATGAATCAAATGTCAAACTTGTTGATAATTATTTCAGTGTTGTAAACAAGGGATACCTCCATCCCATTTCATTCCAGATTTAAGGACATAAATGTATGTACAGGCACCATTGTGATTTGTGTTTAGCCATCAGTGCTGCATGGTTGTGTGTTATTTTTGACCTCAGGCAGTTCTAGAGTTCTCCAGAGCTCTTGGGAATCTCCAGGCCTTTGATTGGAGGCATTTGCTGTTCTGTTTTTTCCCCCTCAGGAACCTCCTTGTAATTATCCTTCTGAATAACAGATCAGTCTAATGAACGTTACTGGGGCGTACATATTTTAAAGCTGGGGTTTTACCTCAGGCACCTCAAAGGGCACCTCCTGGTCATTACTCTTCAGGATGTCTGCCAGCAAGCGAAGGGTCCTCTCCCTGGGAATGATGTTCTCTTCCTGCATCTTCGTCCACATCGCTTCTGCCTTCTGCCAGTTGTTTGTCTTCTCTGAGAACGACAAGAAACAAAGCAGTGGGAATGAGAAAAGGTGTGTTCTTATGTAATACATCATGAAAGCTATGACACACAGAATAATGCGGTTGTATAGTCAGTCCACATTGGTTGTAGCTCATCACTCAGCCTGCACCACAGAGTAATATCTGACAAAGCGCTCCATGCTGAGAGAGGGCAATCAAAGCACTAATCTGATCAACTGACTGACCCTCAACTATGCTGTAATTTAGGAAACACACTAACTAGTGGTGTGTGTGTGTGTATGTGTACGTACACACACACCACGCAGTGAAGTGGGGGTAATGGGTTGACAATCAGTTTTAACACTCCAATCACAACTGTTATATGCTCTGCTCTCGACTACAGCAATCACACCGTGTTGTCTGCTCTTACTTCTGACTGATCCCATTCGCAGGCAGACAGACAGACAGACAGACAGAAGGGGCATTGTACACTAAGAAGCACACTCAGAAGTGGAAGGTCACGACAGCAGAGGAGATTGGGAGTAAGTGGGAGGTTGCAAACTGTGAGAAATAAAATAAAAGATTAAAACCCCTGAATGAAAAAGACTTACTGCAGAGTTGGAGGATGTAACTGTACATCTCATCTCTGTCACACTCAAACAGCTTGGCTGTCATGTCCACCATCTGCTCCAAGCACTCCATCTATACAAACAAACAATATATAAATTAAGCAGGAATTTTCACTTCTTTGTAGCGTTGACTGGTTCAGCTTATGTGTTTGTGTTACCTGGTTGGCCAAAATGCATTTGTCTGCAAACCACTGCATGCGTCCAGGCCGTGCCCTCAGGCCAGGGGTCTACAAAAAGAAAAACAGATCAGAAAACCAAAGAGAACGGAAATAAACCAAAGAGTAGATAAATAACAGTATCAATAGACTGTAGATGCACTGAACATCTCCTGAGTGCCATTGTATGCAACTGATGTGGGTGTGTTGCGTTTCTCATCCCATCATGAAAGTATATTAAAAAGTTAAATTAAAAAATATAACGCAAAACCATTAATGCACTATCCATAGGGTGAATGCCTATTGATCCATACAAACACAACATATGATGCATATGAAACTGGTTTTAAAAAAATTAAATGTGTCTGCAGCTCCTGTACATTTCTGTGAGAGCAGCAGTTTTATGTCACACTGATGTATTTCCAGATAATGTAACAGCCACAAGGTTTATACAATTTCCATCAAAAGCTCCTAGAACCCAAGGTGACGCCTTAAAAATGCTTGTTTTGTTCAACCAACAGTCCAAAACCAAAAGATATTTAATTTACAAATCACAAAAAAAAACTGAAGAAAAAAAACTGCCAATTCATATATTTTAGAGGTTAGAACCAGCAAATGTTTGTCATTTTTGGCTTGAACAATTAGCTGTTCATCAAAACTGTTAAAAATTGTTAATCTTCTGACCAGGCACTAATCCCATGAAATCAACACTATTGTACGTAGTGGATTCTGTGTGAACAGACGGCGTTAGAGGTTCTGCTCCACTGCAGTGTGGAATAACAAATCATTTTCATCAAAAATGTTAATAAAATAAAATAAAAAAGATCTGTGAATCCTCTTTAAGAGCTTTTTAATAAAGGCACACTGATGAACATCAACAACTTTCCTCTTTCAATCCCCACTTCTCTCAATCCCTCTCTCTTCTTCCAAATCTCCCCTGCCTCTCCATCCCTCCATCCGGCGCAGGCAAAGGCATTATGTTCTTACCCAACCAGCCAAAGGGACAAATTAAAATGTGTTGCACTCACTCTCTCTCTCAGTCTGTCTAATCTTCTTAGAGACTAAGGCCCAGTGCAAGTGCTCCATTTTTTTGCCTCTGATTCCCTTTACTTGGTAAAGTCTTGCGGGCTCAAAGCAGCCTTCGCGCATCTACTCTCAAACACACACACACACGTTTGGGATTTGGAATCCGTCAGGACAAATCTCCCTAATCTGGGCAGAAAACAAAATCCTCAGAAATAAGAAGGCACATATCTTACACACGTATGGGTGGATCAAAAAAATGCAAAAGTAGAGACAAACGAAAAACAGCGCAGACCCACACACTTTCACAAAGAGATAATGGAAAAATGTCATCAGGTCAGATTATATCAGGACAATCCTATGACACACGCAAACACACACACACACACAGCAGAGTGTATTACAGTCCATCACTGTGCCTCTTTAAGAGTCTTGTGTGGCCTTCGGATGATCTTCACAGGTTTCTCATCCTTAAGTACATGTACACAGAAAGATAAAAGACAGAGCGGACCTCGTCTCACCTCCACTTAACAAACCCTCTCCATCTCAATTCCTAATGTTCTAATTCCACTAATCACCTGGCCACTTAGTCCACCCACACACGGCCAAACCCCTCTCCCTAACACAAAAACACATAATGGCTCACCATTCTTTAGCAATACTACCTAACCTTGACCATCACACACATGCACGCGCCACAATAATAGGCCCGGCCATCTGACAATCCTCTACCTAACCTTGACCATTTAGCACAAAATTGGCCACCTTTCTCTATCATTACATTTAATTAGCTGTGATTAATCAGCTACCAATTATACCAAACACAGCCTAAAGAGAGACACCACTCTGGACCGCCACTTGACGCTCTCAGAGGGGGAAAAAGTATTTGTGTGTTTGAGTATGTGTGTGTGTGTGTGTGTGTGTGTGTATGCATGCATATTTGAGTGATTCTATTGTATTATACTACATATCCTTAGCCCTATATCCATTGTCAAGTATAAGAGACAGTTCAGTCAAGTGAACTATCTGTTTGGAGACTTTGTTCTAAACATCTACACAGGTTAAGTGGGCAGCAGCTTTTGAAATGCATTTTCAAAATGTGTTTTTCTGATTTTACAGCAAACGAGAGCAAACCGCTGGACGGATAATTCCGGGGAACTTACAGCAGGTCTCTACCGCGCAACTGATTATGCTTTAAAGCTTTATAACGTCTTTTAGCACATTGTTACGGTTTTGCGGCTGGCATCTTTACTGTTTTGGTTCACTCTCACTCTCAGATATTTCCCTCGTGAGTTGGTAGAGACCAAAATGGAGCCTAAAAAAAGAGTGAATATCACACTTACATTCATCGGTTGGCCCAAAACACATCTTTGAATAAATGCTAATGTTGTGCCGCATTTGCTGGATGTGCATGACTTCACTTAAATGATAATATGATAATGTCTGGCAAAAAATATATAATTAAAATCAGTTAAACCCACTTTAAAATCATGACCTCAGAATTTCTAATTTCCAAAATCTGAAGTCCTGAATGTGAACATTTGCAGTTGTTTTACATCACTGTAAATTGAATACCTTTGTGTTGGACAAAGCAAGCTATTTGAAGATATCATCACCATGATCATTTATTTTTCTTAGACTAAACAATTAATTAAAAAACAGATTAGTCCATTGTCATTTATCATGAAAATACGTACATTTCTGACATTCTGACATTTCATAAACTAAACATTTATTAGCTACGGCTGCTAATTCTAACACGTTAATAGGAAGCCACAAGTAGGAAGAGCCATATAACGCAACGTCTTTCTGGGTTCAAGGTCACAATTTGAGAAATTATTGTGAATCCCCAGGTACATACAATAGCAAATATGTTAATGTAAATAATTCTAAAGCTGCATCTGTTGACAACTGAAGATGCCCCATCCATATTGTATCGTTTAATATATTATATTAACATATTGAATCATTTCAACATCTGCAGGTTTATCTGTGCATGACAAACCAGAGCCTTCATACTACAAAACCCATCAGATGGAGGGTGACGCTGCTGAGCTTTTGTCACTCTAACCTACATCTCCCATTGACATCAAGGACAACATGTACATCTGTAGTCCATTTACACAGCATCATCAATCTCACACATCACTGGCATGTAGCTGACGTTCTGTTATAAGTAGGATAACAGCCATACAATCTAGCAAAAAGAGGAGAGCCACAATAACATGTCGAGAATATTTAAGAGGGTTTGGAAATCCTCAAGGGGGACAAATCCCTCTTTTAGTGCACACCAGGACACGAGAAAGAGCAGAGTGAGGGAGTTACGGTATTTTTTTCTCTCCTCACTTTGGTTCTCATCCTGATCAGACAACATAATGGCCTTGTTTCCCTTCATCTGATGCCAGCCTCATCCCTCTATTCATTTATTCATCAGTCCCTCTGTCCTGCTATCCAGTCCCCGCCCACATTATCCATGTGAAAATCACTTCTTATCTGCCCGCTTTGCCTCTCTCTTTTTCCCCTCACACTAATCTACAGAGCTTATAGCGGGACTTAAGATGACAGACATAAATATTCATAAAAGATTCAGGTCAGACGAGCTGCAAGAACAAAACGAGTTTGGTAATTACATCTCGCATGTCCTCTGTGGCTCATGGCAGCCCTGCAGATGCCATTCTGGTATTTTTCATCCTCATTCATTCAAAGACCTGATCAAATCTGACCTAGCTTTTGGTATTACTGCCAACTTTGGGTACTTGACAGTTTTGAATACTCTATGCTGCAGACATGATACCCTTGGCACTCGGAAAGTAGTGAGATTTGATTTCTAGACCGACCTGTTTAAGAACTGACTGGTTTAAGAACAGAGCTCCTGATTTCACTTTTTGAAAACTAGGATACAAACATTTCATGAAGTAGCAGCATCAGACAACCCAACCCAGCTACCACAGTTCCTTTGTTTGTGTGTTGGCGTGTGTGCATCTACCTCAATGATCTTACGAGCCTCACGGTAGCGGCCTGTCTGCAGGAATGCAAAAAACAGATAATACAGCATCGTCATCTCTCCTCGTTCCCGACTCACTAAATCCATGGCTGAAGAGAAAGAAAGGAAGAGAGACAGACAGCAGAAACAGAGCAGAGAAAGGTCATGAATAAAAATGCCTGCAAGGTGAACAAACACACCCCACACTTCATATTTTCCCCGATTCCATTATTTGGCACAATGTCCCGGGCACAAAGCAGGCATATCAAGTCTGCTCTCAAACAATCACACCAGTCCCAAATGAAAGCCTAAGCTCTCGTGGTAAACTTGCTAAAGTGTTCTGCTCAGCATTACGTACTATCTCTGTCCAGCAGATTCCGGACAGGTAAAACCCCTCTACCTACCCAATATACCCACACACACACACAGCAAACAGCAGAGTAATCCCTCTGCATTTATTTGCTGTCAACAGAAAGAACAATGTCGTGTGATTTTGCTTTTTGGAACTTAAAATCAAGAAGAAGAAGTTAATTCATGGTCTACATCTAACGTAGACAAGTTAAGAGACAAGTTTCAGACCAGCTGGACTAAATCTAAGTAGTATTTTTTGCAGACTTTGGTGGAAGACTGATTAATAGAAATACTTTATTAGCCTTTTCCTCTTCCACTTGCCAGGTACCTGTAGATTTTTCCATGACAGAAAGCTCCAGGTTAAAAGCATGTATGATGACCTTTTCTTGTTTCAAAATAGATGAGTGGTTGCTATGGTTGCCAGAACCTCACAAAAAACCCTACATTTTATTTTTCTGTTGATGCTTGAACTCAAACCAAGGTCAGACATGCGAGTCAAGAACCTTTGACGAGGCATGTCATGCTTTTAGTGTGTTTTGGACAACTGAAGGCCAGTCTGCACGTTTGATGGTTTCACTACACTTCTGCTTTTATTTCAGATGGTGTGTTTTAAGGTGACTCCGTGCACTGCAACAGCATGGGTCCATAGGAGCGAGCCACAGTGCAGCAGGCTGCGGCACTCAACATGTACTCACGGTGCCGTCAGGTCGAGTGTGACTCAAGGTTTATGTCATAAGTCATTCCTCTCTACTGCTTTACATGAGTGAGTGGGAGACAGAATCATTCGTTATTTAAAGATCCACTGTGTAGTTGGCCCTGGTTTACATGCTGGCATCTGTCAGACAATCGCTGTAAAAGTCATTTTGTTTTTAGAGGGTGTTTAGCAGCCAACTCTGAGGGTCTGTCGCCGTTTTATTTGGGAGGAGGTGGGGGGCAGAGACGAGGGTGGGAGAGGGGGTGGGTGAAAAGGGAGGGAAGGAGGTGGAGAACTTGACCTTTTCACTGCGCTGCTGTCGACATACAGCAAGACTATTGAGAACGGGATCGGCTGACGTGCTTTAAAGAGACTTCGGTCTAAACCATTCTCGCTCTCAGGTCCTCTCACACACTCTTGGAATTGTTGCCGCTTGTTATGTGCGCATTTAATGCAAACACTGCACAGGCACTTTGGATTAGTTCTCCCCTCACACACACACACACATAAAATTAAATAATAGAGGGTTAGAGTCAAAGACGAAAAAGTTTGATCAAGCTGAGCTGGGGTGGACAAAAATTTGAATACAGCTCAGACAAACAGTGAATGTCTGTGCTACTATTCTGAACTTTAATGAGGCCACACAAATGCTGCCATCTGGACATAGGAAGCCTTTAACAGAGTGTGATGTTAGTGCATTTTTAAAAATCATGGCTCTGGGGCATTCTGGTGGTCAACGGGTTTGAGGTGCTGACCATGAACTGCAACGTCCGAAGAGAACGACGGGACCCTGCAGGGGATTATTTTTTGGTGACCATTTGATTCATAAGAATTGGCCAAAATGGTTCACGGATTGATGGATGCAGAGCAGGAACAAATGATAATTTGAATTGTCCGTTAATGTATCGTATATTTTTATGAATGGTCAAATAGGGTTCAGTCTATAAAATGTCCTAAAATAAAGAAAAATAGCCACAACATGTTTCCACAACTCAAAGTAGCATCTTTAAATTGCTTATTTTGCACAAAGAAAAGTTGTAATTCCAAATATATTTAATTTAGAATTACATAAATCTCAGGAAAATCAGCAAATCTTCACGTTTGAGAACCTGCAGCCAGCGGATGCTTGATATTTTTGTGTTTTAATCTTCTGAAGTTAATGATCAAAGTTGTCAAATGATACACTAATTGTTTTAGCACTAGACTGATGGATTGGAAAAAGATCACTGAATGACAAAGCGTACGGGGTAGAGAGACAAATGAGTAACCTTTCTGCAGCAGTTCGGTCTCTCCTTTCTCCACCAGAGCAACAATGACTTCGTGGATGCGAGGCATGAGGTTGTAGAGCTTGTGACAATCCAGTATTGCTTCTAGAGCTCCGGACAGGTCCTTACTGCAGGCATGAGACCACACACAAACACACACAGAGAGAAGGAGAGAGAGCAGAGAGCGAGTTAGACGTCAGCGCTGTCCAATCAGTCATGTACAGGATTGTGTCAGTAGAGAATAGAGAGTGTATCATGGGGTGTTAACCCTGCAACCTCCTATTCGAGCACTACGACCCACTGCAACAATACAGGCCTTTAAATTCATGACAGCACAACTGTGGGTGATGAAGCCTTTTGGCCTCAATACATCATTCTCACACAATCAAGTACACACACCTGTCTGCGAGGGCCTAATGTCTCTCTGGACAGGCTTTTAGAGGGGAAGCAATGCAACAGACAAAAGGACTCGACTGATCTTTACCCTCTCCGCTCAGCTCATCTCGCGCCTTCCAACTTCTCTCGCTCTTTCTCCTCTTTTGTCCTCTTCAACCCTCTTTAACCTCACCTCATTTCCTCTTCATCTCATTTCCCTTTCCTCCTGATCCTCTTGCCTCCTTTCCCCCTTCCTTCCTTCTCGTTGCCTCCTCACCATCTCCCCTTTTGATTTCATGCTGTCAGCTCTCACTCCCCTCCGATGACCTTGGCCCCCAACTGAGCAATTTAGCAGAAATATGGCAACAACATTAGGGACCCCCCTACCACCAGCTCACTCCCTTCATCTCATGTCATCCATTTCTTGCTCAATCTATCCTCCTATGCCTCCTGAGCAGACGAACAAACAAAAGAGCACATAGAGGGAGGACGAGTGCGCCGGATGGAGTGATAAGGAGAGAAGTATAGAGTCAGATAGGGAAAGGAAGCAGGAGAACGAAATGCAGAGCGAAGGGGGAGGGAAAGAGACCACTTCAATCCCCTCTATTGTGACAGCGCTGCCATCAATCTGTTGATTGGGTAATTACCATGTCAATCACACAGAGGTCAAAGCGGATAGGGCACCCATGGGGGAGGAAGGGGGCACAGTAAGTGAGTGGGAAAGAGACAGATGGACGGAGCATGAGATAGACAGAGATTGAGAGCGAACAGGTATAATTTCTGAAGTGTTTTCTCCTCTAATCAATTAGACAAGTGGATAAGAGAAATATGCCCAAATAGACCAACAATCCGGAAAATAAAAACAGGAGATGGTATGACCTTGAGTTTGGCTTCTGTGAGGCAGAAGAGAGAGCGATGGAGGGAGGAGGAATGGAGTGATTAGGGTTGGAAGGTAAAGAGGTCCGCTAATTGAAATGAAGAGGGACAACATTATTCGGCAGTGCCAGTCAAGAGGCTGTTCAACTGCATAACAGTCTGATTGAACAACACAGAATAGAGACTTAAGAGATTTTTGAAAATGAGAGAAAGCGTGTATAGGTGGAATGAGACAGAGGAAGAGGTGTCATGGGTACACAATTTACTCCATAAATGAGACAAGGACGTGAAAGAAGTGCAGAAAACTGTAATTAACATAATGTGGCTTATATGGACAATTACTTTAACTGTTGTGGTGTGGTGCGCGCGGCTTTTTTACACTGGCGCCATTTCTACACATTGTAGCCAAGTGATGTTGGTGGATGTTTCAAAACTCCTTCTCCACATTTCCACCTTCTATCTGTCCACCTCATTCATTCACCCCATCAGGCTCCTCCACAGCTACTTATAATCCTTCCTTCGTAATGAGACAACTTAAAAAAAAAAATTCCCATCACTCTTGGCAAAAAAAAAAAAGAAAAAAAAAGGGCCTGGTGTTGCAATTACACCCCCTCTGCCTTTCTTCCCTCTCCCCCTCTCTCTGCCCACTGAACCACCCCCAAAAAAGAGCTAAGGATGTCGAAAGACGGATAATTTCCCCTAGGTACAATTTAACTGTCACTTTGCGTTGCCATTTACTGCGGCACACAGCCCTGTTAATGTCCTCAACTTTGCATGTCAGCCACTTTCCAGCCAATTAAGCCCTGAAGAAGAAAAAAAACGAGTGCTTTGCTCAGTGGAAACCTTAAGGATTAGACAAGGAAGCTCATTTTGCCTCATCTCTCCCCCTCACCTACTTTTCTTTTTCTCCCTCTCCGTCCCCCTCTTTTGTTCAGAGGAGATCGGCAGACCTGTTATCAAGCCAATGTCCTTGCGTGGGGGAGGACGAGGTGTCCGTTTCTCCAAACGCAAATGAGACTGCGATCATGACACCACTAGCCCACTGTTAGATGTGCTGAAGAACGGCACTTACTAACGTTTATGCCGGTACCCACTGAGGTGAATGCTCACATGATGTAGCCATATAGGTGAAAACCAACATCATGACTCAGGGCATTTGAAAAAGTGGAAAACACAACATTTGACATATGAGGTTGATGTGGCATATGTGTTAGCTAACAGTCGCCTACAGTATTTACACATCTAGCAGACACACAGCAATGTTAGCAACCATTTGGAGTTGTGTTTCATATACATATTCATATTTCATGTGTGATATAAGTCCAATATTTACTCTCCTTTTAGCGCTGTTTTGGGCTCCAGCAACTCCTGAGGTAAATATCTGGCTCTTCAGTTGCTAAATTCTCCACTACGCTCACCAGCTAGTTCCTAACCTTGTTTGTCTGCCGTTTGGTGTTTGGCAGGTACTGTACAGTGGGTTTAGCAGCTGAAACCGGGCACCTCTTGCAGCAGAAAAAGAGGTTGATGAGAGCCAAGTTTGCAGGCTGGAAAATCTAAACAATGAGCTGAAAGAGGATAAAAATGCTACATAGCGCTGAAGAGTCAGGAGATAATTATTATGCCTTTCACAATACGCATAGTCACTGTTTATAGTAACAATATTGATTAGTGTAGCATTAAAACCACAAGTTGAATAGTTAATGGAGCTGGAGTTCCCAATCTTCTGTCTTTCAACATCTCTTCTTCCATCTTCTTATACTTTTACCTCTATCTTTCACCTCCGGCTGCTCCCATTTATCTACTAAGGCTTTCCCTTTTTCGTTCAACCTCCTTATACATTCTTTTGGGACTGTGCTTTTAGCAATGAGATGCTCTCCTCTTGTTTAAACCCTCACTTAAACTCTATGTACACTCAATACAAGACAGTAGAAGAGAGTTGAAGTGAATGAGGTATTTTTCCTCCAAACCACTCATCTCCTTTCAGCTCTCTCACCCCCCCTCCGTTTCTCTGTCTTATCATACATGTCCTGCCAGCACTTCATTTTGGAGCACTCATTAGCATTTCTTGTCGCTAATCACTTCCATAAGGATGCAGCAATCTGAGCAACCTGCCAGCTAGCGCAGTAGCAGGTTAGCACACACAACACTGAGCGGACGGGCATGAAGGCTAAAGGGGCGGCGTATATGATGGGCTGTCAAGGGCTAATCTGGCGGAGAAGTGTTCATTAAGTCATTAGCACTGACGCAGCGATGAGACGGGTGCAGGCTGGAGTGATGTCTGCTTTGTCCTCATTTATCGCTTCCCTATGTCCCTCCTCCTCCCGACTGTCTGTTTGTCTGCTGACTGACGGAATGAAGAGGTGGATTTGAAACAGATGAAGATAAAAGATAAAAAAAAAAAAAAAAAAAGAGGAGAAGAGAGCAAGGAGATAGATTCGACTGGAGCGCAAAAGTCAAGTGTTGTGGTACTCAAACCTGCCCTGAGGCTTGGCTGAACCACTGCTGGAACTATGTGTAAAATCCGCTTTACATTCCATAAACATTTCACACGTTTTATGCATGTTCACATGAGAAAAATTTATAAAATGATTTATTGCCCAAAAGCCTTTTTAACACTAAGGGTTTCATGATGAGTATGCTCAGCCTTGTATGTCTCTACATGTCATTTTGTTGATGCCAATGAAAACTAAAGCAAATAAATAAAAAAGCCTCCTCGGTGATTCTGTGAAAGGCTGTAGTTACAACGCTAGACTTACTGACAGAAAGCTTCAATTATTAACCTGTTATTCATTGAACCATTTTCAAGGCTATTTAGTGCCTGAAACCGATGTTATAGAGTAGAGATTAGCCATTCAGTCATTATCTCACTCCTGCAGGGAGGAATCTGCTAAAACATAAGTTGGTAAAGAGAGGGAAAATGAAAAGAACTCAAATAAATATGTTGCTGCGGTTTATTGTTTTAAGAGGCTAAACACTAAAGTGGACCACTCTGTCAAACAAATTTTCTAAATCAATCAGGTTCTACCTTTAATTTGTTGACTATTTCCAAGCCTTGACAAGCAGCCAGCTAAAACACACACACACACAACACAGATGATGGTTGAATACCAGCAGCTAGCTTGTTCACTTGTGTTCATTAGTGTGTGTTCACTGCAGTATCATGGGGGAGGTGGGGGTGTGTGCGTGTGTTTTGGCTGCTGATGACCCAGGAGTAAATTAGCCTGCTAATCTCACTGAGCCAGTGATTAACGAGTGAACCTGGAAACTCTTGTTTGTGCCAG
Source organism: Gadopsis marmoratus (assembly GCA_036023855.1). NCBI lineage: Eukaryota > Metazoa > Chordata > Actinopteri > Centrarchiformes > Percichthyidae > Gadopsis > Gadopsis marmoratus. The sequence goes on from JAVQJF010073256.1 coordinate 58,764, forward strand.
AGACCAGACTTACAGCAAAACAAACAGCAGCAGGGGAGCACCGGTGTGTGTGCGAGCGTCTGAGCATGTCTGTGTGTGCCCATGTGCAAAGGTCTACGTCTACGGCAGCATGTACACTAGAGGTAAACAGTGTGTATGAAAGCATGTGTGTGTGTGTGTGCGTGTGTGTATGTGTATATAGTGGCGGGCTCCTAGCGGAGCACTGTGTGGCTGTGGTAAATCCAGCAATTAGCGCTCTGTACATAATTAACATGCTAATGAGTTGATCTACTTAAAAGCTGCTCTGACAAATGGAACACACATACACAAATGCACTGAATAACACACACATACTCAATAGAGTTGAGGGGTGGGACAATACCAGTGACCCCACAGCCAGTGTTTAGTAACGCTCATTTGCATTATGGGAAGAAGCATCGGTGGCCATCTCTTGCCACACACACACACATACACACGCTTACAACTTGGAGTATAGCAGTGGGTGTTTCGAGAGATCAAGGGTGGAGGCTCATGGGAGAGGTTGCAGCTGGCGAATCCTAAAACAAACAAAACCTGGCTCTAACACTGCACACACACACATACATAAATGAGCAATTTCCACATCCTCTCTCTGTCTGAATCGCTGACCCAGAATGTAACCTCAGCTATGATCATAGGGAGGGATGAGTGACTCATTGAGAGAGACACACACACACACACACACACACACACACACACCTGGTAACTGGATTTGGCAGATAAAAGACACAAATCTAACAGCAAAAGTGAGCTGGTTGGCTGGTTAGTGCAGAACTTGAGCCATGGAAATAAAACATAGCACAACACAAATTAATGTTTTAACAATAAATATGTGTCTGTGTGGCCAAAGTGTGTTTGCATGATTGTATGAGTCTATATGACTTGTAACACAGTCAGAGTTTGTTCTACCTGTCCAGGTAGGCAGTAACCAGGGGTGAGCAGAGATTGGCGGTGGGCTTGGCCAGACCAAGGGTGAAGATGGTGTCCTGCAGCTGTCGGATGACGGGGGCGCCACCCTTGGCCACTAGGCTGTTGAGCGCGTAAAAGAGCAAGGTGATGTGTGTGTCGTTCATCATCACCTCCTTCTCTTTCATCTCCTTCAGGATGTCCACTGCCTCTGTAATGGAGGGAAAGTGTTAAAGACAGAAAATGGTAATGTGAAGTGTTTCACATCAGTAACACTTGTTCCTACAACTCTCAACATGTGTGATGCTATGGTGAGGTGAGGGTGTGAAACTCTTAATCAAAAGATGAAGTCATGGTGAAAATGATTCAGAGGTGAAGACGAAAGGACGAATGAAAAGAACAAAAGAAAGCGATAATGCAGAGAGATGAGGAGAGAGAAAGCGAGTGGTGGGCAGAGCTTGGCTGGGAGAAGAGTAGGGTGTATGAATATGATAAAAGACCCCTTTAGCTAATTCCATGTGGGGAAAACAAACCCATATTAAAACAGCATTTTGCACCCAGCGGGGATGCAAATCCAACCCCGTATAATGCCAACTCTGCACTAATTGCTACTTGCGGTTTTCTAAACGAGACTACAATTACCGGACCCCTACAATGGAGGCCGGATTTTTGCCGTAGCCATGTAGAAAGCACTTGGGGGGCTAAATTATAGGTATGTGGCGACAAGGGCCCGCCGTGGCCCCAGTGAGACCCTGGTAAGCGGGCTGAGGGGTGGATCAGTTTGGTCAAGTCCAGCCGGTAATGGAGGGCTTTTTACAGAGCCACGCGCCCATCTGGCCAACACTAGGGGTGAAAAGGGAGTGTGTGTATATGTGGTGTATCTGGGTAAGGTAATTAAGATGTGTTTACGGTCTATTTAGACAGCTGCTAATGGGCTGACAGCGATACAGCCGCTCTCCACCACAGACACTAATCTATACAGCATGATCAAGAGGAAGGGAGGAGATGGAGCGATGCAGAGAGACAGAATATATTTGAATAATGTGCATCAAGCCAGTCCTCCAACTGCAGGGCAATATTGGCACCTTGCTTAAAATTCACTCAACAAAAAAACCTTGCTCCTTACGTTGGTTAAAATCACTGCTAACACAGAAACAAACGTGAAAAGCAAATAATGCTCAAGTGAACAAATGTGGGTCTAATGATATTAACACCTTCATAGCTGGTAATGTGCACGCACGCACGGGCTGAGGGACAAGGCCACTGGTGAGTGCTTTGGCATCCTAATTTCAGTCTGTCTCTCCATCTCTCAACCTCTCTGTGGCAGTTGTTATGGCGATGGGAACCTATGGCTGTCACAGATTTAATGGGACAGGGAAAAAATAGAGGCAGGAAGGGTGGAGTAGGGGTGGCTGGCAATGGAGGAGACACTGCTAAACACGGGGGAGTTAAAGGGAGGACAATGAGAGGGGAATGAAGCTTGTCAGAGGGATACGTTTGGTTAGCTGGATGAGGCCTTGACAAGAGCCACGAAGAATGGAAAAGGGCAAACCTCAAAGTTACTGGGTTCTCTGTGATGCTGAATAACACTTTTAACACCATTGCAATATAAATGTATGGATCCTAAAGGGATGCAACATTAAAACTGGAGTGGACATTCAGAAAGCCAGTAGCTCCTGCTTACCTTTTCTTCTACTATGAAGTATTTTAGTTGATTAATCAACAGAAACAGACTGAAAATTATACACTTAAGATGAAGAACACTGGATTGCCATTCCATTAACAAAAGTATCACTGGTAACTTTTAAACAAAAGCATAAACAACTTACCAACATAAAAACACTAAAATGAAAAAACAGTCCGATCACAGATAGGGTTAAAATTAAACAATTTCCGTATAATGACCTGGCTTTTTGTCAAGTCTGTACTGTTTATCAGTGTCTCTCTCCATCCTTCTATCCATACTTCTCTCCATCACACTCTGACAGACCCGCTAATCACAGAGACCAATGGCTTGGAGTTGATCTGCACAAATGGAGCTACACCAGCTAACATCGCTTCGTCCACTGTCCAAACACCCTCCCCATCCCGCTCGCTCCCCTTCCATCTCTCCCTGTATTCGTCCGTTTAGCCAGTATGCATATCCATCTGCTCAGCCGAGCATCGTGGCCAGCAAAGCGAGCCAGACCACACACGCATCAAAAGATGGGGAGGCAGACAGGCCAGGTAAACAAACATCACACAGCCCAATGGTTCATCTAATGTTCCATGACTTGACTGCTAGTGATGTCTCTTTCCCACAACACACACACACACACACACACAAACAAAAGACAAGTCCAGGACCACCTAAATCCAGAACAAGTTGTGTTTACCAAAGTGGGAAGATGGACAGATGGAGGCAGAGGGGCAAGGGCAGGTCAAAGCGGCGCTTGGTGATAGAAGAGAGGTGTATTTAAAAAAAAATGGAGTGAGAGAAATGAAGGTAAAAGGAGGTGAAGGGGTTTTCAGAATCCTGATGCCTACGTTGATATGTATGACATGTTGAATAGATCACAGGATACTATAGATTAAAAGGATGCACCCATTCTTGTATGGGAAATACAAAAAGGGGACCTAAAAATATGGTATTTGTATCAGCAAGCTTTCTTCAGTTGGAAAATATTTACAGGCAAAGCAAGGTCAAACAAACATTTTCTACACTTTTAGGAACAGCTTTAATTTAGTTTTCTTTTACATTTGTTCAGTGAAGAATATTGAATTTTACTTTAATTTGTTTTCCACTGCCTCTAACTGTGTGACATTACAGTGTTTGTTTACATTAAAACGTAATAGCCAGCATGTTAAGTTTAGCACCTGGCACTTGTGTCGGCAGTGGAAACAATTACTGCATCCCTACAACGATGAATGCTTATTAACCTAAACCTGTATCTGCAATTGTGTAAATTATACAGAAACTTTTTTATGCACATGGTTTGTGTCAGCCAAGAGGTTAAAGTATTAACAACAACAAAAAAAGCCAAACTAATGTCATATTAGTTGTTACTGAGTGATGGATCTTCCCTGCATCTTAATTCAGAGTAACTCGTCACAGTAACACTGAAACAAGTTGATCATTATATTGATTATCATTGGTATGGATGGCAACAATGATGTGGATAAAGTTATGTTAATTTAAAAAGAGATCGATGCTGACTGAGGGGGCTGTGTTTTTCATGCAGGGTAATGTTGGAGTGAATGCAACCTAATATGGTGGTGACATCAGCATTTAGCAACTCAGCTACATGTTATGTTTTTGAGGGGAACCTGAGACACAGAAGCTCTTCACGATGCACTGTTTTCTGATGTTGGATAATAAAGGCGAGCTTGATACAAATGTCAATACCTCCATGTTTAACAGGTCCTGTATGTATATGCGTGTATAAATCGGTTTACTGTATAGATTACATTCACAATTTTGTCTTTGTTATGCATTTACAGCCAACATAGAAGAATCAAGCTCAATATATTTGTGAAAATAACGGGATAAGAGTGTTACTATTGATTTTGTACCCTAACACACAAAGAGGTTAGACAGATGGAATATAGACACATGTGAAGATTAATAACGGACCACGGTGCAGATGAGGAGTGAGCAGCAGTGGAAAATTAACTGGTGAGAAGAAGAGGAACTCATTCTAAAGAATTGTAAAAGAGTAACGGTAGAAGGAAGGTGACATAAGGATAAAGTCAAAACGCTCAAGTAAAATTAAAAACAAAGTTCCCTGGTGAGGTGTGGGATGGGAGGCTTTGAGCCAAGGGCAAAAACAACAAAGCCATTAGAGAGGGTGAGAAATAAAGCGAGATGCCAGGAGACATGATCTTCAGCTGGGCCTGGTGTGTGCTAGGAGCCAGGCGGACCAGCGTCTGGGTGGGGACAGACTAACATCAAGGTTAGCCATGTGTGGTAATGTGGCTGACAAGCGTCCCCCTCCATATGCACACTCTGGCTAATGGCAAATGTGTTAGCGCTGCCTATACACACCCCGACGGTCACACCAACCATGGTGCTCACCAGATGCATTTTGCTTGAATTCACATGCAAATTTGTGTGCGTACGTGTGTGTGTGTGAGATCAGAGTAGATCAGGCTTGAACTTAAAAGGGCCTACAGATGTGTGTGTGTGTGTGTGTGTGTGAGAGAAATGCTCAAGCACTTCGGCGGACATGATCTGCCATTAGCATCAAGGCGGATTTCAATAATTCTGTAAAAATACACACAGTCCTGTAATTTTCCCCCTCTCTCATTTCTCACTGACGCGGATGTGTGTGCGCGTGGGGGGGGGGGTGAGAGAATGACACGCTTCGAGACAGCGCGGGGGAGAGAGGGTCAGATGGAGAGACAGAGGCGAAGACAGCGAGAGAGAGCGAATGGGAGGAGAGAGGAGGCGAGGACAGGCGATGGAAACATTTTGCCTGTCATTGTGTGCAAAAAGCAGAGCGGCAAAACTGATGGTAATTGGGTCTTCGATGGGCTGAGGGAAACCCACCGTAGCATTCTGAAAATGGCCGGCTAATGTGGTTTGAGGGAGGGAGAAAGACAGATTGTGACAGAGTTGGTCACACACACACACACACACACACACACACACCCACACCTGTAGGCCCATTTAAGTTCAAACGTGATCTACTCTGATCCGGCTTTCTGTCAGACCAAAAGTAATGAAGAAGTAAGAGTTGGTCAGATTAGTCGGTTAATTAATTAGACACAAAATGCATCCATCGATTAATTGTTTTAAATCCATCAAGCAAAAATGCTATGGAGTATCTTTGGGTTTTGGACTGGAAACAAGCAGTTTGAAGAAGCTGTGGTGTGCATTTTTCACTCTTTACCTGTCACTTAAGAGGATGATTGATTAACCAAACAAATTGTGAGACCAACCAATAATGAAAAGTAGTTAGTCATTAGTTGCAGCCTTAGAGGAACTTACCGTCCACTTTGTCGTTCATGGCGAGGACCTTGACGAGTGCGATGTATTTACTGGCTTCCAGAGCTACTGATGAGTCCTTACGACTCCTGTGACATAGGCAAAGAGGGTGAGAGACAATTAAATAATCCATTTAAAGTAATGCAACTCATCCGTTTTACGTTCAGTCTAATGCTGGAACCAGGTGGTGAGTGAAGAGAAGGAAAGGAGAAGGGAGGATGAGGGGAGAGTTTCCTGTGATTTAGCCAGTCAACAGTGTGGCTGGACCCTGCATTAATGTCTCCCCTAATACCACTCAAGTTAAACATTAATGGCGCTTGCTTTGTGTGTGTATCCTGCTCCACTCACATTTCCCTCTTCAGGTTGAGCGCCTCCTCCACATTGTCTTGGCGACAGCACAGGCCGATGAGGGCGGCGTAGCTGCCGACTGTCATCTTCTCCTCGTACTGCTGCTTCAGCTCGAGGGCGCGCTGCAGGTTCTGATCAGAACAAAACATCAGATCTCAGGACTAAAACACACACAGACAAAGCAAGTAAGAGGTTTTGTGAGTTATCCAAACAAATCCTACCTCCTCAGCACAGAGAGCCCGGATGGCTTGTTTGAGAACAATGTTCAATGGTCTGTTCTCTGTTTTCAGCTCGGCCAATTCCTTCTCAAGTTCCAACACATTATCCTCATTTCCCTGATGGAGACAAAGAGGCGTGTACATGAGGTTGAACTAATAGACACAAAATACATGTCATCCATGCACACAGTGCATTCTGTATTAAGTTTAAATTACCCACAAATAAAAAATAATATATTCTTACAAAATGACACATATTGAGGGAAATTATGAGGCAAATTGTGGCATTAATAATGCTCATAGCAAACTCAAATGTGAAATTCAAGCGATACATATTTTCACAACAGGTATAAATAAAATATGCATTACATTTTAATTATGTTGCATCTCATAGCATTTTGAACAATTTGTATGCATTTTTTCACACTCTCCTACTTACAGTGACACGGGAAACTGCTGACACAGAGTGATTCGACAATCGGTCTTTGGGGTCCACCAAAGCAATCACATCCTGACACACACAGACAAACACACACAGTTAACATATGACATCTGACAGCTACATCATTAGGGCAACTACAACAACAGCACAGAAAACATTAGTACAAATACATGATTAATGTGGTCATATTGTGCCTTTGGTTGTTGTCCACTGTACTGACACTATTCTCCAGTCACTCTTAATAATCTGAAATTTCTAGAATAAAACATCACAAGTATTACTGCATTGGGAAATGTAAAAGTCAGGCTCAGTACCTTGGCGAGCCGTGGGACGTGGTAGGACTCCAGAAGGTTCCTGATGCCTCTGTAGATGTTTGCTGAAATGGTTATGTTCTGCAGAGAAATGAGAGGAAGAACATCATCAAAGCACCGATCAGCTCTTAGTGCAACAGGAGCAGAACTTGTCAAATGTTGCGTGTTAAAAGGGCCAAAAGGTTGAGAGTTAAGCCTGCAGCGGAACATAATGAGCACAAAGTTGGAAAGTCTTTAATAACCTTAATTGGGTTAAGAATATTGTTTTTCATTTAAAAGCTGTCCCAAAGCTTGGGATTGAATTTGTGGAGAAATTATAGCTCAAGTTGCATTTAGGTTCTGGTGGAAATACTGAAATTTCAAATGGAGAACACACGACATTTACCAGGTGGTACATCTCATCCAGAAAGTAAAATGTTTAGGTGACATCTATTCAGCGTGTAAACTCATACGATTATGTTGTTCTGCATTCTGGTGATTACGGATGAATTTCAATAGCTTAGAAATGCTGATTACTGTTAATGAAGAACTCATTAATACAAAGTATATGTCCTTTCAGGATAAAGGTTTATTGAGTGCTTATTGACAACTGAGGGCTTCGGAGCATCCATAAACTCTCAGAATCTTTACACCACAGCATCCTGAACAAGATGGATGAAAGATATTGTTTTATGTGACAATGATTTCTGCAGATGCAGCTCAGAATTAGCCCTGTCAAGGCTGATGTATGAAATGTTCACTGAATTGATGGATTATTTTGGGACTCCAAATTGGACCAGGAAACAGTTTTTACTGAACTCCAAATGGCCAGTTAAGACGTAACCTTTGGCCAAAAAGTGTAAAGCATGATTTAATCTTTCACAACATGTCTAGATGCCCTGAAACCTTCATTATTAAGAAATGGAGTACTGGGAGGTGGTCATGTATTCTGTAGAATGTATGTGTGTGTCTCTATCGCGAGTCTGATTACACACAGAAAGAGCATCTCAGATCGGAGTGTAAGCTCCTTTAAAGCGGGAAGGTTATGAATGAGCTGGAAATACAGTATATTAGTGAATGAATGTGTGATCGTGTTTTCAGTAACTTTATCAGCATTTGTGTGTGTGTGTGTGTGTGTGTGTGTGTGTGTGCGCGTGTGCGTGTGTGTACCCGAGCCTGTAGTTGACTGAAGAATTTCTGCAGTTTGCCTTCCTGTGCCCGCACCTCCTGGTCTGACATGTTGTCGATCAGATTGTACAAGAAGAAGGATGCCACTTCTGGATGGGATGGAAACAAACACACAGTGAGCAGTTGTCTTGGGAATAAATTTAATTTGCCACCGTGTCAGTCACTGCATCCATTTGTGCATTTATACAATTTTTCTGTAACCTATGTAGAGTGTGTGTTTGTGGTTCTTTTCTGCTGACAGAGACTACTTTTGGGCTAGAGTGTGAGTGAATGTGCAATGGCTGGCAGTGACAGCGTCCCCCTACTTCAACACACACACACGCAGATGTTGTCTAATAGGATATGACATGGATAACAGTCTCCATCGCTCCCACCAGCACACATACCAGTTCCAGTGCTGGGGACTCTCTGTGACACACACACTGACACGGAGTGACATTAACGCTCACACACACACACACACACATATATACATGCTACTCAGCGCTGTGTCAGCAGCCAGGCTCTATTTCCTCAGACAGAGAGAGCGAGAGAGCAGGTCTTTCACTCACACACACACACGCGCACGCACACCTGGACAAAAAACACACACAGGCTTCATGACGAGAAGTGGGCCAGTCAGCGGAATTCTGCTACTGAGCCTGAACGTGAACACACACACAAACACTTACACACTGGGCATTTTTCCATCATCTGAATTATAGTTGAAAAGTGAGAGAGAGAGACTGCAGTCTGAAAGTTTGAATACTGATACGTGATGGATGAGATACAAACACACACACACACAAATGTTGCATATAAGGACACTTGTCAGATAGGAATGTCCTGACTTGCCAGTGACAACATTGTGTATCAATATTTCCTTACCACCAGGTGCAGCGTTTTCCTTAGAGAAACGCTCATCTTTGAACAAGAGCTCAGTAATCTGGAAAAAGGAAAAATGGATTAAACATAAACACACACAGCGGGAGAAGGATTTCGCTTTAAAAACTAACAGGAGATCCTACACAGTAGAATGACATCACCACAGATAAGGTGAGATCACCTATAGGGCATCCTAAATAAACATTTTGATTTTTATATTAACCCTTGTGTCTTTTTTCTTTTTAATTTATTTCTCTATTAATCTTTAAATTACTACATTTTACAGTAGTTAAACATTTGAAGATTTTAATGTGTGTGCATGCATAGTGGTTTATGTTTTCAAACCATCTGGCCTAAATTTGCCTCAAGCTGAATATCCATCCTAAACACGCGCCGTGTTCCATACAGAGATTTGGATAAAAGGCAGCAGCTGGCATTTGTTGTATTGTATATTTTTCCTAAATGTAACTTGGTATGTAGCAGATGGTGAGTAAGTTTGTTATCACAGCTATTTTGTTGTAAGGAATAATCCATCATATTGACTGCTGAAGATAATGCCTCAAAAAAGTAGTTTTACCTAGAATGATTGTCTGTCCTCATAAAGTCTTCTCTTTTATACATTTAGGCTCCTTGTCTGTATCATTTTCATCTGCTATCTCCTGTTTGTCAGTTACTGCCATAAGATTCTCCACTAACACTAAATAATGTGAGCTCTCATGACTTACCTTCGCCATGCTCTCCACATCCGTAGACCTGCAGGGGGCAGTAGAGGACAGCACATGAGCACCCAGTCCACATGCACCACCAGTGGGTCAACAAAACTCAAACATGTCAGGGTTAATGTGCATCTCTTAAAGAAGCACCTTTACCACACATACATACATATACACACACACACACACACACACACACACACACTTCATGGATTTAACCTCCAATTCTTCCAATGTACGCTTCATGACAAAACTCAAGCCGTACAAAGTCTGCTTAGCTCTCGTTTTTCAGCTTTTCCTCGCCATTTTGTTCACCATAATGTCTCATTCTATAGTTGAAAGGTGTCAAATCACAATATTGCAAAATGTCTCTAAGCTGTGCTCTCATTATTGTCAATTTCTTGTACTGTTGGTGAACTAGGGATTTAAACGTAATCTGTTGTTGCACTTGCACAGTTTCATGTTGCTCTAAAAAGCATCAGGTAGACACACAGGCTGTGAATATTGTTTTAAATCTTTAAGAATATTTTAGGAGATTAGAAACCATCCATTTCTAAAAGATTTTCCTCAATTTAGCATATCCAATTCCCTACATAGTATATATTCAATTTGGAGTTTTCAAATATGAAACAATATGTGATAAAATAGTTTAGAATAAATAAATAAATTTTCTGACAGCAAATGGCATTTGATTTAAGCAACTATAATACTGACAGTGTCATCTTATATATGCTATAGCTACAGAATTGACAGTGTAGGACAATAGAACATGGTTTGACACTCTCAAATCCACAGTACAAGAGAGGGATGGCACTACAAAAGCCTGGGAAACCACAAAAGACACATACTCACACACAAAGGCACACAGGCACACACACACACACAGGCTAAATGATGATAACGTGTGACGTTTCTGGCATTGTCAGCTAGTTGGTGGAGAGGAGAAGAGAGAAGAAGAGGTCTTTAATGATTAAATTATCCCCTGACCTTGTCTTTGACAGGGGCAGGACCCGCATTGCAATGACACGGCGCTTGTACACACATACACACACACTCCCCAAGTGACAAGCCCAATTATGACCCTGTCAGGCAACCTAATAGTCAGAAGAGTGTGTAGGTGTGTGTGTTAATGCAATGAGAGCAAAGCAAATGGAGGAGAGGATTCAGACACAAAAACGATGGACAAACAATTAGTGAATACACTGATTTAAAATATCTAGAATGGCACATACGCACACACAAAAAAAATCTAGTAATCTACATTTATTTGTAGTTTTGAGATAAGATGAAACTCTATTACTCCAATTGTGCATCAGCTCTTACACCGGTTGTCCTTGAAAATTTGTATAAGCTACAGTACATCTCTCAAAAAAGACTTTTACTCTTTCTTTTCTCCACATGTCCTTGAACTAAATAGCATAAAAATATGCTTCCAAGAGCAGAGTGTCTAATCCAACTATTGATTTCATGAACTTTATAAATAAAAAAAAAAGACGATGAGACCAAATGTATCCATTATATTAGTTAAATGTTCAACATCCACTGAGTTAATTAACAGATCAAAGGATGTATTGCTGAATGGAAAGCTCAAAGTTAAAGCTCAACTGAGCATATTTCAGCTATTTAGTGGAAGAAATAACTTTGGTCCCTATAGACAAGTCAGTGCTTTTCCCTTTTGACTCACCTCCAGTCTCGCTCAGGGGCTGGAGCATTTTTGTGCAAGTGTGTAGTGTTAAACTGTAAATATTCATAAACACCCCTTCAACAAAAGCCAACGGGTCGATCAGACAGACAGAGAGGGAGAGAGATCAGTAAGGGGGTCTGGGTATGAGGGGCAGTGGTGGGCATCTGGTAATTTACATATCTCCCACGGTGCTTTGGGGCGAGAGATGAGGGATGATGGCCTCCATATGCATGAGGCACCCGTGTGTGTGTGTTTTTTCCCGGCAGCTGCCCAAACACACACACACACACTAGATGGTGTGATAGGCTGCACATGTCATAGTCACAGCATATGCTGCAGTGACCTCCATAGTGCTACAGGCCTCCCTAGAATGGCAGTCAGGATGTATGAGGCAAAATATGGAGAAATATGGAATATCAAATGATGGAGAAGATGTAAATAGACGACGGGCTAATTGACTCACTTTCTGAAGCCCTGGATGAGGCTGCCTCGGAAAAAGAGGAGTTCCAACGAGGGGAATGAGGGATCCGACACTGGAAAATAGAGAGTTGACAGACAAGTGATGAGAGGGAAAGAAAAAGACAGCAACAACTTGTCTTCATGTGGATTGATCGATGTAGTTTACAATGAGAAATAAAGTGAATAGGGCTGAATGAATTGCATGACTACTTTCATCATTGATTACTCCACTGATTTAATATTTTTTTAGGTTGAGTAGGAGAGGCAGTGGTAGGAATCAAATACATGAATTAATTGTTTAATCTATAAAATGTTATGTTATGCATAAGCCCAAAGTCACATCTTTGATTTGCGTGACCAAAAGCGTTACATTTACAAATGATCGCTACCGAAAAAAGCTGCAACGGTTTGGCATTTTTCCTTGATGAACTTTTTAAGGGTGCGCTGTGTGTGAAAATTATGGACATATGAGACTAAAACGAGATGAAAGACAGAAAACAGGTTAGAGTTATCCATTATGTAACAGCCTCTTCTAGCTCGTCCCTCTGCCAGTTAAGGTGCCTCGCGATCTCGCTCTTTATATATTACACAGACTAATCTCGTAAAAGGCCTGATGAGCACAGTAAAGTGTGTGTGTGTGTGTGTGTGTTAATGCTGGTCCAATTAGCCCATAGGTGAAGCAGTGATTTTTGTGATGATGGGTGCTTAAGATGCAGTAAAGCTTCTTGTGTGTGTGTATGTGTGTGTGTGTGTGTGTGTGTGTGTGTGTTTTTACATAGGGTGTAAAGTTCGGCCAGGTTGTTAACAGCCACCGAGCGAACCTCTGAAGACAAGAGGCCACCCGCCTCCAGAGAGATACCTGCATCCTGAACAGAGAAAAATCACTTTTATCAGCACAATCCTTTTAAAGCACACCAGCCACATGTAAACACACACACACACTAATTTATGGATTACTTTCAAGGCGCGTCGAGATTCTGTCAGGCTGGGGAAGACAGGGAGTATGTAGTTGGATAGAGTCTCGACATCCGGGGACACACCGAGCTCCTGCATGCTCTTCAGCATCTCAAGTATACCTGAAACACACACAGAATGTAATTAATATTAACTTCTTGCTGGATTGTTTTGTTCTTGTGTACTCAAGAATATTCAGGAAATGTGTCTCAACAGCCAAAACAAATCTAAAAACACAAAATGAGTATGAGATCAGAGCTGCAATTAACAATTATTCTTTATCTATTTTATCATAGATCAACATGTCACAGATTTTTTCTGACTGAAAGATACTATTTTCAGTCTAGAAAATACCAGAGATTTTGTTTTTTTGGTAGATATGTGAAAGCACAGTTTAAATATGGCTCTAAGAAATGAACTGGCACATACTTTCGCTCACCCCTTTAGTTAAATACCCCCCCATCGACAAAATGTTAATGGCTGCTTCCCCTTTACCTTGGACAGGGGAATACGTGTTCATAAACACGCACTTAGCCTGAAGTGGACTCTTGCACCATCACCCTGCTCTCCAGCAGAGCCCCAAGGTCCTGCCCCAGGGAAAGAGGCCAAAACAGCCACATGCATATGGAACAGCACTCACAATGTGTAATGTGCTCGCAAGAGCCTATGTGTGCGTGCGTGCGTGCATATATATATATATATATATATATGACTGCATCCAGTGTACCAATACATCTCCTTCACATGCAGACTTTAGCAAACTACCCTAAAGTGCTTCCTTGGATTGACACACCTCAAGATCCTGTGTGTATTTACTCTCCACTCAAGTTCTGGATCACACACACACACACAGCTCTGTGTTTCTGCATCCTCTTGGGATGTAAGCGTTCACCTGGCAGTCTCTCTCTTTAGCTGAATAAAAGATAAGCCGTGGGCTTTTATACGCCATTAAAACCTGCGGCTGGGGCTGCATTATCCCAGGTATGGCTACCTGAACCACTCCATCCATCCATATCACTCATTCATCTGCCCCTCTCACTACCCATCTACCCTGGATTCAAGACAAAGTAAACAGGCGATCTTCCTCTTTTTTCTCAATGGAGGATGCATCCGGTCTGCGGTCCATTCTTGCCACCGAATCGCTTTTATCCAGCCTTTATTTTTATGAAAGAAGAGAGGGAGCAGCTGCTTTCCTCCTGAATAATCTATAATCAATTTCACGGTGAGCCAGACAGAAAACAAGTGAAAGGAGAGTTGGGGGTATAAATGTATAACCCGGCCTTCTGACTCACTCTCGCTTTCACGATCATCAGCACTTTTTGGATGTCCAACAAGCATGTTTGTGTGGGGTTTGTTTTGCAAGTCAAGTCTGTGACCAAGTGCTTTTAACCCTTTGAGCCCCGAGGCTGTTTTTGCTCAGGTTTCACTCCCTTTATTTACAGGCTTATGGCAAAGTCACTGCGTATCTTAGCTAAGCAGTAATAAGACAAGCTACTAAGAAATCAAATCAAATTTTATTTATATAGCGCTATATCATAACAAAGTTATCTCATAGCACTTGTTAATATAGAGCAAGTCCAAGCAAACTCTATATCTACAGACCCAACAATTCCACCAT
>JAVQJF010073262.1:0-126653 GCA_036023855.1 Gadopsis marmoratus
ACACACACACACACACACACACACACACACACACACACACACACACACACACTCACTAACACAACACACATAAACACACAGACACACTCACAGTCACAGTGCATTCAATTATTCAGCTCATAAACCACTTAAAGTTCTGATAGGTAAGGACTTTAATTTATAAATAAACATGTGCTACCAACAGAGAGACAAGACTCACTTAATCATATTTATTTGGCATATAAGCCGTTTGTGGCGCTCCATCCATGTAAAAGGACTATAAGTAAGCTTTAATGGGAGATTGTGTATATATATTTGTATCTTCTACTAAGCCGTAATGCACAGCAGTGCGTAAACACTGTGCTTATGTTCATTGGGGTAATAAACAAATTAAAAAAATGCAATAAAAAGCAAAAAGCAAATGTTCCTCAATCCCATTTGCCTAAACAATTAGGTGGAATGTTTTAGAACAGCAGATTTAAAAATGCTGCAGACAAATTGCACCTGAATAGGTTTTTGCTTTGTATATTAAACAGAAACCAGCCGTGCTAAAATGAACAGCTACCACCGAGATCATGTTATCGATCCGACTGCCCTAACAGCAACCAGACACTGAGGGGGAGTTGATGAAAAAAACAAAAAAGGGCTTTAATTCCATTTTTATTGTTTCTCTGCACCAGATTGGAGCCCGGAGAGCTTCCCACTGGACCCCTGCTGAGACGGGCTGTGGTGAAAGAGCCCCGGCTTTCAGGCAGATTTCACTTCAGGCTCAGAAACAGGGGAGACGGGATGTGGTGGGGTCCCTTTTGGGCAGGGGATGGGTGATATTCCAGGACCCCTGCTCTGTTTCTGCTCCAGGTTACACCAGCTATAGCAGAGGAGGGGGTTCCCCTTCCAGTCCCTGAAGGGTCTCCTTAGCCTCTGGATGAACCTCAATTAAAAAAAGGTTTAAATCAAACACTGAACACTTCACCTCATCAGCCAGCCCTGAAAAAGATGGCAAAGATGAACTGAGAGAAGAGAGTTCTATCCAAATTGTGTACTGCCTGAATCCTGCCCTACCTACTGACAATATAATATCTATTTATTCATCATGCATTGGTGGGAACCAGAACAAAGTATAGAAACTACACCTGAATCACATTCTTAATTGTGATTCTCTCACACATATAACAACAGTATTATTGCATTTTGTGCAATGTCTTCTCACTTTCTGCATCACAAGCTCCCCCTTTGTATTGTTTCAATGGCAGTTGTCATACTGTAATAATAACGGTGGAAATAATCTCACAACCACTTTTTAACTGAGATTTCCATTTGAAAGCACAAATACTGAAAAATGTGCTGTTTCTTTGGAAAGAAATGTTTAAAATGCAAATATATGCTCGCTTGCAAGTATTTCAAATAAATAATTAGCATTCTGACAGTCTGGCTCTTGGAGAGTTTTAGCTACATTGACCACGTTGCAGTCTTATCCCTCTCTTTTCTTCCTACACCTCCTTCTACTGTTGGGGTTAGCTGCCTTGTAGGTACAATGCAAACACTACTGGTCTCAATTTCATCGACATTGTTGCCACACTTAAGTGCAGTAACCTAATCCCTTCTGAAACAGAAGGGTTTCAACCTTAGCCAGGGGGCTGGGAGGGAAGGAGAGCCGAGTGGAAGTGGAGGAGGGTGTTGTCACCCCACTTTACAGCATTATGGCATACTGTAGAAGTGGCAGGGGCCTCAGGGTCATTTAGATAGGGTTCCTCTAGCCTGAGGTGTTAAATTCAAAACCACATTTATTATCACAAAAAAAAAAGCTTTTCTTTCAGCATCTGCTCACTTAACTTTAATTATAGCTTCCTTTCAGGGGAGGAAGGCCATTAAGCTGGGTTGGGTCCTTAATTCTCTCTCCTCTCTGTGCAGTGTAGAGCACTGTGTCATGGCTGGATACAGCTCTGATATATGCAAAGGTGAAATTTATTCTTCTTCTTCACCGTGCCAGTAAACACTCCACAAGAGTTAGTCTGAGATCTACAATCCCAAAGGACTGAGACAAGCATTTTGAAGTAGAAATGTCAAAAGAAAAGTAGGCAGTGATATCAAAGGCTTGGTCTGCAGCAGTAGTCACTGTAAACACAATCTACATATTACAGACTATATTGTGTTTTGGTCTGTGTGTGTGTGTGTGTGTGAGCATTTGGATTCACTAGTGTGCACTGTTGTTTGTGCACATATGTGTTTATCCTTCTATAGGCCTTGTGTGCTTGGCCCATTTTTCCTCATTGTGCTGTGAGTAACCCACTGGGGAGGAAGACGAGGGAGATTAACTATGTTTCCTGTTGGTGAGGCTTTGATGTTAAGTCCTGGGGGAAACTGTTCAGTCACATTTTCCCTTCATCTGCTGTATGTCATTCACCGTGTACAACCACCTCCAAAGTCACCAAACCCTTCATGCTGTTTGCTGCCTGCGTTTAGAGACATCAGTCATGTTATAAGAGCAGCCCATAAATTTGACCTCAACTTGGTGAAAAAGCGTTCTTTTCTTTTTTTTCCCCCCTGTTTTATTTTAGGTGAGAAAGCACAAGGAGCATACTGAAACACAGGAACCGTGGCACTGCATACATGCCTGTGCAAGCCTCTGGTACTTATACCGCTGACATACAGAATGCAGAATTGATCATGTGACCTTGCTCCATATGAATAGTTCATGCACTCGATAACAAAATACATACAAAACAGCACAAAACACAAACAATAGCACAGTACAATTATCATAAAATTCAATGACTAGGAAAAGATCATTCACACATGATTGATCCCTCTCTAAAAGAGTACTTTTATTTAGCATTTCGCTGCTACAACATTGGTGGACAGTTTAAAAAAGTAAAAAGATCAAAAAATCGACAGTTCAGTTGAGGTTCGGGGAAGTAGCAACTAATGTAGCCTCGAGCTGCTAGCCTCAAGCAGAGATGAGGAGCTACAGGGGTCTGGTAACTTGTTTTTCAAACTTTTTCAAATTTCAGCAGCAACCAATGTTGGGCCAGACACTGGGGCTCCAAATTGCCTTAAGGAATGTCACTTGAGGCGCAAAAAGTTCTGTACAACTTTCTTCAGATATACTGCAGCACTCCCATAGACCTGTAAGCAGACTTTGATGTGTGGAGTCGGTGGAGTTCCCTGGTAAAAAGATGGTAAAAACATGGGTTGAAGATGATCCTGGTCATGATCCATTTTGAGTTCTGTGGGTGAGGATCAAAAGTATGACAGTGTCCAAGTGATCATTCAGAAAGTTAGTAAGGGCCCCAAAGAGTTAAATATTGCCTTTTGCTTTCATTGCAGATTGAGTGCTTAACATAAAGCTGCATCTGATGCAGAACGTCACCTAACGAAACTAAACGCACCTTGTTTTTTTTTAATCCACTCCAGATCAAATCTTGGTAATGAGCATTACATGTTTAATCTTCTGAAACCCTTTTCTGCAGAGAAGAGGGCAGGTATTTTGATTCAGCATCTCAGCTGTCTGCACGGCGTGTGGGTGATATTGTGGTTGCTATCATGAGCCCTGAATACTGTACAGCTCGTGTCAGAGCATGTTGAGGCCGTCAGTGGAGATTTAAGGTGAGTGTGGGGACATCAAAGGGACCAAAGAGTGAGAAGACAGTAAAGCGAACACTTGGTGGCACAGCTACAAAGGTTTGGGATCAGGTGAGCATATTTTATGTGTGTGTGTGTGTGTGTGTGTGTGTGTGTGTGTGTGTGATCTTGTTCAGGAAATCCCATTCCGTCCCGACGATGTGAATAAAACTGAAATAACAAAGTATGCATTTATACAAATACACTATTATTCCTTTCCTGTTTATTTACTGTTATTCACTTCGGCCATACACTCCTCTTTGTAAGCTTACTATCAATTATAATTTAAGCAATATTTAGAGTTATAACCATAAAATATTTGGCTTCCATGGCAGCTGGAACCCACTCTCGAGCTGTCAGTATGATTGACGATTGAGACGGTACATGAATTTCAAATCCTAGAGGAACATACGGGGCTGGCAACATAAACAGGTACAAAACTCCTGTAATAGGACTCAAAAATAGGCAATTAAAAGCTCTAAATGTAAATCAGCTGCATCCACCGTACTCCCACATTTTCCACCGCGTGGATGCTGGTGAACTGAGGAGACCCACCCCCCCTCGCCTCGTTTGTCTGGTCCTCCTTCTCAGTCACTAGAGATTGGCTGGAGGAAAAAAGATCAGGGTCCCTGCACCCTTTGCATTCAGTTATGGGTCATGTTTAAATCTCCCAACCCTAAAACAAGAACAGGGGAATCCAGGATGGTGGCCAGCTAATGCAGACAGATAGACAGACACAGACCCTGGTCGGATATCTGAGCATTGGAGGGAAGCCAGGCGTGGCTGTGATCACCCCTTTTCACAAATCAGCAAACGCCATTTCTCCTGCATGAATGCTAGCTTCACGTTCAACAGCTGTTTAATATATTTAATATTTGTTGCCTAAGAGAGTAATTTAATAGATTGCCTTCCTTGTATTTTCACGGTAAAATGACAACAAACCAAAACGACAACAAGGAATAAGTCATTCTGAAAGATATTGTACACATCCTCTATATCATTCATTTATTTATTTAACAATCTGTTCAATATCATTTTAAGATCTTACCCTCCGGTCAAAGTAGCTTATTGATGTCATTTTTTGAGAGACTCCAGATTGGACAGAGTTGATGAGAGGACTATGATTTACCAGATGGCACATTGTGTGTTCTTCATTTTTTGGCAGTCTGACCCTACTGAATATTGAAATGAGAGACCAGCTTGGATTTCCTGGAGAGAAGAAAAAAGTGCGAAATATCTTGGAGTGAGAGTATCGCCTATCTGTCACCTTCTGTATTGGACTGGATGTGCAGTCACTGACAGCAGACATCGTATTGTTATTATTGAGCTGTGATTTGTTATTGTTGGTGAGAAATGGTGAAGCGGTTATGAAAACATTCAGACACTCGCTTGAAAGAGGCAATGGGATGGTTACATAAGCATATTTAAATGATACAATGTGTACTTCTGTGCTTTATATCAACCTAAACGGGATTTGCTGAGCTACAGGTCCAAAGAGCTCCAGGTCAGACACTCTTTGTTCACTGTGCGCACAAGCATCGATCAAACATGAAAAAATATTATTCCATATTGTGCTTTAGGGATAATTTCCAGACCCTATGTTGGAAAACAGAACAGATGTATCACCACAACAATTCCTCATTACACAGTAGACCTTTACAGCTTGAAGGTTTTTCTTAAACTATCTTAATCTGTTTCAGCGCAGGTTGCGTCCTTTCATCATGGACCCTGGACCTTTTCATTAACCTCTCACAACAGTGGAGGAGACGACAGGCAGCTGGACTGCATTTGGGCACAGATTGGGACCGGCCATGTGTTTGGCCAGGAGTGTGGTGTTGAAGAGAACTCAGATGTGGAGAAGGAAGTGCCCAAAAATAAAACACTTGCCACTTAACTTGACCGCCGGTTCCCAGTGTGTAGCACTGGCGACTGCATCATAAAGTTAATCTAGTGGATGCTGAAGGACTCGCTGTTGGTCCAAACCGGAAAGCAAAACAGACTTCAGGACCTCCACATGTACTTGACCATGTGCTGGCAGATAGAGATTTGACTGTTTATGAGATGTTCTCAGTAGGAGTAAGGCAGTGACTGGGCTGCCACCTTCAGGATTACAGATGTACTTATATTTATTTTGTCTTATCTGATGAAGTGTGAGACATCAGAAAATGTCATTCATCACAATCTGAGGTCATATGCATAATGCAGTAATTCTGCACTGCCGTAACAGAATTCACATTTGTTGTTCAATGTGACATTTGCACACATTTGGAGTTGGGTTTGAGGAAGAGGTTCCTTTAATGCCAAAGTCTTTGGAGGGGTCAACGTATATTCCAAACTTTAATAACGCAGCAACTTTGCTCGTTATGAGTCTAGCCATAAGAAGACAGAGAGAACCCGCTGCATTATACACTATAGCTATACTGCGCCCTGCTCTGTGCCAGGAACAGTGAGGGCTGATGGGAGAGGGCTGGTTGTATGTCACAGTTAGAGACAGCGGAAATGCATTGACGGTTCAGCCTCCAATGGAACAGGACGCATGCTGGCAAATTTATAGAAGTATTAAACATTAAATGCTCTGATGCAATTGCGCTTTCATGACAGGGGAATGGGATAGTTAATAACTGTCTCAGTGAGCAGCTTTCCAGCTTGAGATGAGCCACAATTAGGTCAAACTGGCTGGTGCATTAGCAGAAGGACAAGAGGCAGTTTCAGGACTTTTCTTCTTTGGGATGGGTGAAACGCAGCATTAATCACAGTAATGTTGCTGCAGTGGCGGTAGAGACAGCCCATGACGCCTTCTCTGCATAATATCCTAAAGTGAACACTGCGTTCTCCTGCTAATTTATATACTGCCACCAGGGCTATACAGTAAAGCCTTCTGAAGATGCGTATTGCCCTATAGCTCACTGAAAGGATGAGAATACATTTGGCTGGCTGCATAGAAACTTTACTGTATTGTTTCTGCTGTTGTTTTATATCTGCACACTTTGATGAAGTCTGCAGTGCATCAGCTGCAGTGTGAAGGCTCTGGCAGTGTGGGCCAATGAGGAGCTGGTACTGTCCTGAGTTGCTGTGGATCACCGGTCCACAACAAATATAAGGAGATTTAAAATAAAATGTAAGACGTGATAGTGCACAATAACGTCAGGATGGAGAATGAGGCACCAAACTGTCTTCCTGCTACTGTTCTGCAGCAACTATCCTTCCTGCACATTAATCGCCGTGTCATTTATGCTTATCTATTACTGCTTATTTCCTCATTTACTTTAGTAGCATTTAGCAAACTACATTAGATAATGGAGTGTGCTTTTTAAAGGGAAAATTAACTGTCACAGCCATTCATTCTTACAGCCCCCAAATCCTTGTAATTCAGATGTTATTACAGAGAGGGAAACAGTACGCAATTTCAAAATGATGGCAGTTGTTTTTCCATGATGACATGTTTTAAATCAGGCTCCTAAATGTAACATCCCGTTCTATGCTCTAAGTTCATTTCCTAGTTTATTTTGGGAGTTTATCCTCTTGTGTGTATGTTCTATATTTACTTCCAGTCTTTGTTCTTTTCCAGCCAGCTTTGATTAGGTTCACCTGTGTTCCAGTGGTCACCTGTCCCTGATTCCCTCATTAGTCCCTTTTCTGTGTATACTGGTTCCTTTCCTTTGTTGATTTATCCTATTTACATCACTGTCCACACTACTGCTTGGACTGCTTTCCCTGTGTTTAGTTTCCGTGTTCCTGTTTTGCACCTGTGGATTGTCCTTGTGCTTGTGTCTCCAAACTTACCTGTTGTCTTCCTGCCTTACCCACACATAAGCTCTTTTACTACAAATAAATTGTCGAACTGCTCCTGCCTGCCTGCCTGCCTGCCTGCAAGGTATATCTCTCTTTGTAATCACACCATACATCTAGGCGAGAGGGACCTGTCTGCCCTTGGGTCCTTTTCCTGCCTCCATAACTTTGCACACCCCATGACACTAAATATATGAACAAAAATCTGTTCATAAATGTACCTGCAAAAGCCCATGTAATCTAGAAAACACCCAGCAAAAAACATGCATGTGAAAGACTAAATCATGCTTTATGAATGTGATGGTGATGAAAATTTGCCATTTCCAGTGCACATCATTGGTACTTAATTATTCAATGCTAAGTAAAATGCAAACCTCAATTATCTTATTAGATGTTGCATATAATGCACTGGTGCTATTCACAAATCAGATAAAAACAAGAGAGAACCCCAAACAAACTTGCTGTAACTGAATTTTAAAAATCTATCAAAATTAAAACTAGTAATTGCTTTGACACTGATTTTTCTTTTTCTGCAAAGTAATATGGTGGAAAAAGGTCACATAGCCATGTAACCATGTAAGTCTTAATCAACTCGTCAATCTATTACATTTCTCACTTGCAGGGGTTCATTTTCGGTAAGCTTTAGAGGTACCAAATTATACCAAATGGCTTTTCCCACCTGGCAAAAATCTGTTCCTCTGCAGAATGTTATGATAGATGCTTTAAAACTACTATTGCTAAGAGTCACTATAGGTATATACTGTAAGCCAACATCCCCCTCAGACACATGCCCCTCATTCACATCACATACTCACATAATTTGTTGCTATTAATTTGTTATCACTTTATGTAGTCATATTATTTTCTGTATGTTCATTCTGTGTTCATTCTCTATAACTGTGAAAGTTTGACATTATTTAGGTAGAGGCTTCAAATATGCTCACTGGGTTTTCTGGGTCTCCCTGCACTGAATATTTATCTTTGTCAGTTTTGTGTATTTTGTTTTTATTGTGCAAACATAAAACATTGTTACAGTAATATTACAACGCTGCTCTTTCCTCTCCACAGTAAACAATGTGTAGGTCTGAGTCAACATAGCAAAAAGGCTTAAACTGCAGGCTGCAATGGGATGGGATGGGACAACATGAACACTTTCAAGATGATTCTAACCATTCTGAGTAACACAATATTGCACAGTGTGAGGGAAAAAGTTCCTTGACAAAGACACACTCCTCTTCTGCCAGTCTGCATGGGAGGAGAAGATGATACAGTTTGTGCTATCCATCAGATCTGCTGAAGCAGCAGTGTACCTCTCAATGCTTCCCATCTCCCATGCTGACAGTCAGCCTGATATGGGAACCAGCAAGCAAGAGAGAATCAATTAGTGGCCCATACGTTTGAATGGCAGGAGGGATGGAGTAGATTTATAGAGAGGAGGTCCTGGAATAGTCTCCGTAAATTGTCAGTGAGGCAAAAATAAAGGCGATCAGATGGATTTTTATCTCTGTTCCAATCAGTGTCAAGAATCTTTAACATGTGTGCACACACACACACACACACACACACACTGTCACAGAAGTAGCTGTACTCTGCATGAAAAACTAATTCTGTGGTGATGAAATGATTTGGTGGAGGTGACACTGCAGAAACTGGCAGCAATGTGACATAGCACTAGAGGCAATGAGGAAACAGTGATGACGTTTTTATTATAAGATACTTTCATGATAAAATGACATTTAATTTTTTTCCACGCCAGCTATTTTTATTGATGTTATATGGCTATATATGATATTACAAGGAAAAGAAACTCAGGTTCAAGAGATTAAGGACATGTCTCATTATATATAAAGTTTATATTTGAAAGAAAAAAGAGATGCAAAATAACCTCGCAACTTATGTTATTAATTAAATATAAAATGACAGGATGTGGGTGGAAAACACAAGAGATAAATGGAGACAAAATAACACATACCAAATTATTTTGTAATAAGAAACCTTTCATGTTAAAACCTTATATCTAATCTTGTTCAGTCAAGAAACTTTCCTCATTCTACCAGATTAAAT
Source organism: Gadopsis marmoratus (assembly GCA_036023855.1). Classification (NCBI taxonomy): domain Eukaryota; kingdom Metazoa; phylum Chordata; class Actinopteri; order Centrarchiformes; family Percichthyidae; genus Gadopsis; species Gadopsis marmoratus. The sequence goes on from JAVQJF010073262.1 coordinate 9,454, forward strand.
AGCTGCTCGAATAAAGAACTTTCATATAATGTCCTTACAAGAAAATTATTAAACCAAAATTTAAATAGAAGAGAAGTAGCATATAACAATGATTTGTTTAAACAAATGTAATTTATTTAATGAGCTTGTTATTTTAACCACACAAGATCCAACCTTGTCAGTGGATATTCTTCAATGAGCCTTATGCTCATTCCTGTGATCTGGAAATCCTCAACAACTTTAACTTATATATTGTATAGAAATAATAATTTAACGCCATACAACAAACCTGTCTTGCTCAAATTCAAGGACACAACAGCGATGAAACGCTCAATCACCTCTGATTCTCTCTGAGTTAGTGTTTGGAATAATTCACTCCTCTAATTGTATATGATTTTGAAAAAGCGCAACTGTTTATTATTATTATATGATGCATTGTAATGTGCTGCCCACCAAGGCTCTATAAAAGCATTTACTGCTCAGTAAATCTCTTTAATAGATGAAAAAGTAGGAAAAAATCAATGCTAAAACAAACACAAATTAGTGAGTGCCTCCCAGCTACACACAAACAAAAATGTAATTCATTAACAGATAAAAGCATTAAAGGCTACAGGCTAAAGTTACAGACAAACTTTATGGAAGATACATTGATAATAAAATGCTGTGTATATTTCTTCAGTTGTAAAAATAATGTGCTCCTTTTGCTCCCACACACACACACACACTTATTTGACTGGTTACAGAAATGTTCATGTGACTTTGACATCAGTCTGGAAAATCGAAACACAAATGTGAAACACAAATTTATCTTATTAAAAAAATCAACAACCTAAAGGTAAAATATACCTGTATTGCGTTTTTCATGCAGATGAGCTAGGTCATTGGTGTCTGAATAGCTAATGTGTTTTGTGTTTATTGCATTTCTCAATTAAAGCCTCTCTTTGGGGAGCACAAGCAGATGGGAATACAGCTGTGTAAAGTAAGAGAATAATCTTTTTAATTATTATTAGAATCTGCAGGGCAGACACTGGCCTTGTGATATGTGCAACACTTAAGACCACCCAAAACTAGGTCTATTCATGTATACAGCATTATTGTTATTGTTTCACAGAAAATGCACAATGTGGATGAGAGAGCAATGAATCTGTCTATATGTCCTTTCTATAAAATGTTATTATTTTCTCTTCAGGGATGCATTTCTGTTCTTTTGGCTACCATGTCCATGCAGAGAGATGCACTATGCTAGTCTGCTCCATTAAAGAGGGACAGCTGAAAGACTCTTCAGACTGTCCACTTGCCCCATTCACATTTAGAAAAGGAAAGACCATTTGAGCAGACAGATAATCAGCAATAAACAACCCTGCAATTTCATTATACGGTTGAATTACAATGCATGGGCAGAAACGGCATGCAAACGCAGCATTATTTAACAGTTTGAGATGCGTTTGGCGCCAGGGTGTAGCCATAAAGGCCTGTGCATGTGGAAACAGGTTAAACATGTACACAGGCTGTTACCATACCAGTAAGGCGCAAATCAATAGTGATTTTATGACTGCGTTTTACTACCTCACAAAGTTAACTAATGAATTATATAATTTCCTAATCCATTAAGTATGGTTTTAAGCAAGTGCTGAGGCACCAGTGGGGACTAAGTGTGTATGTTACATGCTAATGACGAGGAAATGGCTCAGCAGCTTAAAGGGCTAAACAAGTGTTTTTGCATGATGTAGTCCATTTATGAAGTGGATAAATATACTTTACTGTTGATCATTTTGCAAAGATGCTGTAGTGTTTTCCTCCCTTCCAGGCAACTATTAGTTGAAATTGCTTTCCATTGATTTGCATTGGAAATGCAAAACTAGCTTCTAGAAACATGAAAATCTACTGTAGTTGTTTTTTATTTTAAAAGCATAAACTGTATAATTATATTGCAATGTTACAATACTGAAGGCAATTATACTGTTCACTGTGATTATTACCTATCACAAGGAAGGTCACTATAGATTGATTTGAATGTGCAGTGAAGCATGTGGTTGTCTGGAAGGTAGTAAAAAAAATTTAAATCTTAACAGAAATACTTAAAAATTATCAGTATTTTAAAATGTGATCTGTAGTAAATGTAGTAAACATGTAAAGTCACAGACATGTTGCTGTGGATAGAGCCACATAGACATTCATCGCCTTATAATCCCACATTTATTCACAAGTTGCTCCTCAGCTAGTATAATGGGGAATGTCTGCATATCTGTAGACACCCCGACATTATTTGAATTTCATTCAAACTAAATCATTCTTCAGTAGTCAGATTCAACTCTTTTAAAGGACTTACACTTTCATCCGTTTGGTGGGAATGATTAATTTCCCTCACTCATCGTTCCTCCCTGATAGGACACACGTGTTCCCATTCCTTCACAGAGTGGTTTCCTCTAGAAAGTTCTTTGGGGAGCTGGACTAAGACAGCCACACTGTCCCTGCTCTGCCAGACTGGGGTGAAATCCACTAATCGGCTTTTGTGGCCAAATGTGATAACGCCGCAGCCAGGATCAGGCCAATTTACAGTGCGCCAGTTCTGTCTGTCCAGTGTGAGCTGCATATCCACATAGCAGCAGCACAGCATCCTCCTCTTAGTAATGAAAGCTTTTTATTTATCAGGCCTGGATTGGCAAAATCTTGTGGAATAGCCCCATTGTGAAGAGCCTGCCTCACTCATTTCTACAGCTGGTGGCTCAGCGGAAGTGATGAGCTAAGATGGTGCTCTTCATACGCTGTCTCAGTGTGGGGTCCCTCCAGCAGCTCGGCACAGAAGAAGAGCCAAGTGTGTGTGACACATCTGTGCACATGGTGGCTGGTCATAATACAGACAGCTGTGGTCATGATAATGTTCGTTATATCTAAAGATTAACTGTAAAACTGTTCCGCATCCTTTGAACCATTATTTGTCACTTGATAATCAATCTAAAAGCACCAGGAAACGATAAAGTGAAGTGACAATTATAGTTTAGTGCTGTGGGAGTAACAATCTCAAGAATGCAGCCACCTTTATTTACATGGATTTCTGTGAAGTGCTCAGAGCTGGTTTAGTGGTTTTAAATATGGTACTGAGTGCCTGACAGATCTGTTGATATGGGAGTTGAAACTGTGTGATTTCAACTTTAAAAGATTGGGATTTATTGTAACTGCTGAGTCCTAATCCAGGACTTTATATTACACATGACAGTTCTGCAGGGATGTCTCCTGGAACTCAGTCACAAATCATACAATTTGTTATAGGAAGAATGTTAAAAATACAAACTCACTGGATGGTAGGAAATCTTTTCAGCAAACTGTGAGCAGGGAAAAAAATGACACAAGGTGGCTGTGAAGTAAAAAATAAAATAAAATCAAAGATGGTGCAGAGCCACCGGTGGCAGCACTGAGCTCTCTCTCACCAGTCAGTGAGCAGGAAAGAGCCAGCGCCATCTTTGATTATACATGGTTCGTATTGACATTAAAGAAAGAGAGTTTCTCTATCTGAATAAATCACATTTTGCAGCAGACTGACTCGGTTCTTGTCAGCTTATAGGTTGCTAAGAAGATTTCCTGCCATTCGACGAGTTCATATTTTCAGCATACTACCCATAACAAAGTTTATGAGTGGGCCTGTGAAATGTCAGAGTTCCTGGAGATATCTATGTAGACCATGACACATAGTATGGGATCCTGGATGTGGGCTAGAATCTGCTGTGAGACTTGACTTAAAGCACCAGCAACTTGACTCCCTAAAGATCTTGGACTTGAGACATTACAGCACTTAAACACCATCCTGGTAAAGTACTGTAACAATAAGATAAATCAGATCAGGGACAAGGAGGCCTTTGAAAAGAAAATGCCCAACCACTGGGTCATTTTCATCATCAGAATTCAGAGACCGCAGGGACTCACAATGTGCTACAAAAATACTTCCAGTGAGGGATAAATCAGACATGGCTTTTCCTCTATATCAAGATGAGTAAGAGCCTCAGCAGTGATTTTTTAACAACACTTCATTATCACGTCTAACACCTGGCCTGATGAGACAAGCTCCTTATCAAAGGCAATTATGTACCTGGGATGTTTCAGTTACCTAGGGCAACATGTTATATAACACTGTGAGAGAATAAGCCAGTGCCGGGATGTACCTGATATATTAATCAAGAGAAAACTCTTGGTAACAAACAAAAAAAACCTCCAGCAAGAGCTTCTTACAAAATACTCAGAGGAAAATTTAGACCCAGGACAACAAATTAGTTTAGAACACCTTTGGGAACTGCAGCAGAAGGTGTAGATCAACAAGGAAGAGAAGCTCTTTATTTGGTTCTTAGACTGATTAATAGTCGCAGAATACTTAAAATCTAGACAGGTTTAGGAGTGCAGTTAATCACAGGTTTCATTCTGGGTCTTAAATCAAGAAGGGCAATTCTGGCCTCAAGTAATTTTGAGAATATTGCTATCATTATTTTTGAACGGTCTCTATTTTTCCCCAAAGCCCTTTTGTAGAGATTAGGTATCTACTTACAGTAGCTGGAGTGCACACTGAAGCATCTCAGGTGCTGGATCTAGGGAAAGGGCAGAAGGTGCCTGCTCTGATGTAGATAAGGCGAAAAGAAAATTACACATGTGTTATAATCATTACATTATTCTTTCCTGACCTCATCTTCTTCATACCATCACAAGGTTTGGGTATATCATGAAACAGATAAACTGTAGGTCTTAAAGGAGTAAAATTAGAATAGATAAACATGTTTGCATTCCTACTGTATAACCAATTTGATCTGCATAAACGTCACAGGGACATGTCTATTTAAAATCTTCTTATGGACATAAGGACTTTATTATTTGAAAGAAAGAAAGAGAGGTTATGTGAACAGAAGGACAGCATTAGTGCCCTGACATCATTTTCAGATGGTGTGCCAGCTCTGCTGCCATGCACAGATTTCTGCCTGGCCCTGAAGCTGAAACATCATGTGTAGATGCAAGGACCTTGTGCCCTGTGGGCAAATACACTGTAAGACCAGACAGTAATATCCACTCTCTGGCATACTGGGAAAATAAGACTGTTGACGCTCCATTTCTGAATTGCCTGTGAATTTGCGCCCCCTCTTTACTGTGTGAGTTCAAGTGCTGTATACTGTGAAACGTTACAAGCTTGTTTAAAGAAAATGATCTAGATGGTTAATCTCTGGCGGGCTAAAACTAATAATTTAACTGAGAAGTTCTCCTATCGCAGATTCTTACCAGCGATATAACTTTCACAGTTTTGTGTATGTTTATGTGCTGAATTAAATAAATGATGGATGAAGGTTTTTTCAGTGGTGGTGGTTATGAAGTAATGCTGCTTGGCCACTGATTCTGCCTTCTGTCCTTATACATGCTGGCATCACGCATTTAACTACCCAAAATAACCACAGATTTAACACGCTTGGGACTTTGCAGTCAGCTGACTTTAATAACAATCAAATAAAAATTCATGGTGACCATAATAACTGGCCAAAACATATTTGCCTGTTTTCTTTTCTCTCCCACTCATTCTGTATTGAGAAATATGTCCATTCCCATTTCTGTTTTCCTACTAATTACCATACCTTTTCGTGTCCAGTTCCTCTACCTCTCATTCTCCCCACTAACTTTAATGATCATTCTGTCTCCTTTAGTCTCATTGCCCCATACCCTTCGTCTCTACCTGCCATTCACAAAGACAGACTCAGGGACGTCCTCTTTGTCATTGGCAGCGATGACCTCCACGTTCCCCCCTGGCATAGGGTCAATTATTCACTGCGCGGGAACTACACCTGTGTCCCTTGTGAATCTCCCCGACAACCAGCCGGCAGAAAAAAAATGAGTCTATTACCATGGTGGTGCCAGGTGATGGATTTCATGTTCGCTAGTGGAGCGCAGGTAAAATCCTGGGGAAGCCGGTGAAGGTGACCTTCACAGCTAAGGCATCTTTATCGGTCGTGCGTGCAAACATACAGACTCCCATGAGGAAGTATCAAAGGAGGGAGTGGATCCATGTCAGACTTGTTTGTTTGGTGTGGGTTGTTGTTGTGTGAGCTGTAAACCTGAACGACCTTGAGCTGCGAATTCCTTGTTCCCTGGCGGGCTATAATGCCTGTGTAATAACATTGTTCACTGGCTTTTTGCATGGGACATACTTGAACTGTGACATAATAAAACATGTCTCACAGAATCTATGTATTGTCCAGACTTTACTGTGCAAAAGATCTCTGTTCCTTTTTAACCTTAACTGCGCAGTATCAGTCAGACTCATATGATAAAAACTTTACAATCGTCATAAATGGCTATTGTGAACAGTTACATTTTATTTTAAAGCCGGGGTCTACTAGCAGGGAAGTATCATCACCTTTCACAACACATTCCCAGTACCCACTAGTGAGGTGGCATCTGCAGTGCTCAAGGCAGGATGGCAACCATGCAGGACAGCACCAAACCAAGCTGTTAGGCCTGCTGTCTGCTAATCCATTCCAGTGTGGCAGCACAGTCGGTCAACCCCATGCAAGCAGTACTTCAGGTCAACAGATATGGTCAATACATGTGGTCCGAACATGTGGTCAGGACAACAGTTCTATTGGACCATGACTAACAGAGTCTGTGAAAGGCTGTTCGGTGTGTGCCTCTTGTTTTTTCAGTGTGTGTCTGCCTCCCTGCCTGCTTGTCCATAGCTATATGTCCTCGCGTGTATGTTTGATGGCTGTATATCCTTTTTGTCTTTGTGCACTTATGCATGTTCATAATGGAGTGTGTTGCCAAGAGGTTTGGCTGTGTACATGGGAGACAGGTGAGACATGTCGCGGGGACAGGCAGGGTTTTGGAGCAGCCTCACCTCGCTGTAACTTTGGACCGTTGATGTGTCTGTCTTAATACCAGCGTGTGTCAGCTGTCCTCAGCATGCAGAGGCACTGGAGTGTACAGCTCCAGTCTGCTGCTCCTCATCCTCACTCGTTTCCCAGTCGCTCGCGGGCCCGCCAACCAGGCTAGACATGGCACAAGGCAGAGGACGAGCACCACACGACTCAGGTTTGCTCACCCGGCTCCGGCTTTTTTTTCAAAAGCTAAACCTGTTCTTGCTTTTGCTCAAAAATTAAGCTACTCACTGCAGATGATATCTCTTTTTTTTCTTGTTTACGCGAGTGTATCTTATTCAGACATTTCAGTGGTATATCTAAAGGTTTCAAAGATTGGTGAGATTATTGAGCAGTTGGTTCTGTGCTGTCAGATCAAAACACAAATTCTCCATAATGATTGAAACTTAATGTGGAAATGAGACCACCAGGTTATGAACTACACATACTGGAGGTTAAGAAACACAACTGTGAAACATTTATAGTATGCTTAGTGTTTTATGGGAGGTTTTATTGCCCATCTGCCATGGGCAGAGTTGTAAGTGCTTTAATTTACTGATATGTGTGAAACTCTTATTGAAATAAATGAATTGCTCAGTTTAAATACTTGAATTATTTGCTTTTTTTTTAATTGTCATGAAGCTCAAATACACTTATGTTAAAAAATATATGCATGCAGCTGTCATCGCTGCACATCACATAATCTTTCTCCCTCAGGCAGGCTGACAAAAACACATATTGCATGTGTTTTATACATGTAAATAAGTGCTCTTATCCACTATTACAAAAACCTCTTCATCCTCTAATCTTGTCATAGTTAATGATGTCTAATTTGAGCATGTGACTTATGACTAATGGTCATGTCCATTAGTGAGACAGTAAGCATACACAATATCCCTCAGAGTCTGTCATCAATCACAAAGACCAAGGTCATGTGATTTGGACAGGACATGTAGGCAAGAGGAAACACTGCCATTATATTGTACAATAATCCAGTGAGGTGTGGAGCTACAGGAGGGAACACAATGTGCATTCATAAACATTGTCATTGTGAGAAAAGAAATTTCAAATTTATGCTGAGATATTTGAATGTTGCGTCTGACTGTCAGGTAATTCTAACCTGTAATGTCGGGAGGAGGGGGTTGTGGGACAAAATCTTAAGCCATGCTGTATAGTAATGGGTAAAATAGCACCCCCTGAAGGCACAAAGATAAATTATGGATCTCAATCAAAAAGAGAAAGCATGTCTCCCCACAAAGCCACAGCACAACCTCTCACTGAGTATTATGAGCTCAAACAGCTGTGTGCTTATTTATTTGGTGCCAAAATTACCACTAGGGGAAAGTATGGGAAAAGTTCTTTGTGATCTTAGTGAAGTGGTCCTTTAACAACATAAGTATTGCTGTTGTGATAATACATGCTGATCCTGTGTTTTGAATATTGGTGGTGGTGGATACCCTTTTGTTTATAGTTGTATCGCAGATTTGGCCCTTAAGCCTCGTCCCCAGAGTTCTCATAATGAACTTATGTGTCACGACATTTAAACCGGCAGGCCTGGACAGCCTCTCATAACTCGAAAGGTTATTCTCTGGTAGGAGATATAGATAAATGTCAGCAACGAAGCTGAGGCTTTACTGAAACAGAGCAGACAAGATGCTCGCTGCTGATATTTACACAGCAGAGCCGAGTCTGAAAGATGGGGTAAGACATGGCCTGCTGTCAAAATCGGTTCTCACAGTAATTCTTGTCCAGCGATGGCGTTTGCTATCAGAAACAAATGGAACGATCTCCTCACATGTCAATAAAGACACACAAATATGTTGTGCAAAATAAGCATTGCTGCTTCATTTGTCTTAACCTAATTGTTAATACTGCAAAATAACTACTTAATGGAATCGTGCTTTTATGCCTGATTTAATTCACTCATCTCTTGCACTCGGTTGCACTTTTCCCCCTCTTCCCAAGTCGTACTGACAGGGGTTGTAAACCAAACCTCACCTGAGTCTGCTGTCATTAATCCAGGGAGAACCTGAGGCATGTCTCTACGAGAGGTTACCCCGAGAACTCAAATGAGGGATGGGAGGAGGAAAAAGGGAGGAGAGAACAGAGGAAGGCCAATTTGTGTGTTAGCCCCAGCAGCAGGGCAGGCAGGCACTTAATTCTGTGGAAGCGCATCATTATATGCACCATTTACCAGATGCCCATTTAACATGCAATAATTAGATCACTCAGTTTGGAGAGAAAAAAAGCGGAGATGTGGGCTACTTAAATAGGGTCCCTTGCCATAACATTAGCAGCCCCCCCACAGGGTCACTTGTCAAAACATTTTGAGAGATTAATTCTTCGGAGTGTTAAGGAGAAAAATGTATAGGCAGGCTCCACTTTTGTTTCTCTCCTTTTGTTCTTTGTTCTGAAGTTTTCCATGAAAATGAAACACGCAGTACAATATAGCATGTTTACACTAAAGAGCCACGTATTCTTACAAAATGAATAAAACAGTTACAGTTTGGATGCATACTAAATATCTTAAGGTTATGATTGACAGGACTGAATTCCCTTCATTGTGAAAAATGATGATCAAAGAGGCAGAGAGAGGGAGAGTCCTGAAAATGCACATATTCCCTCTGTGAATAATTTGCAATGAAAAGATGTTTGTGGGTTGTTGTTTTTTGTCAATCTTTGTGAGTCAAACAAATCCCATAATTGGATTTTCAAATATTTCCTCTATACAGCGACCTTTCTCAACTCTTCATCTTGTATATTGATACCGATCATCACATTTCTTTTCCCTTTTAAACCTATTTCATCTGAACCTGAAGCACCTGAAGTACAGTGTGTGACTTTTATGGTGCAAACCAGACAAAATCCCTCTCTGTTGAACTCCGTTCTGTTTGGCTTGTGTTAATAATGCCCATCCATTTCAGATGGAGAATCATTTCATTTCTCTCTGCAGCAGCTTCAGTTCATCACACACACACACACACACACACACACACACACACACACACAGCCACTGCACGGTCCATTCTCTCAACCAGGGAGCGGATAATAAACTGAAGAGAGAGTCTAGTCGAGACCCACTTTGCTTTTGTGTGATGGGCCAAAACCTGTGCACTCTGTAGTAGATGTCGAATCCTCTGTCTTTACTGGTGTAGTTACGGAGATGTTAATGGAGTAATTTATGGAAGATATAAATAAATATAAATAAGTCATCATCAGCTTTCTGCCCTTTATTGTTTGTGTGTGTGTGCTACAATATGCTCCTTTCAGCTGAGGGCAGCCATGGAGCACCAGTGTGTCCCCTGGGCCGAGTAGAGTGAGTGGTACCTGAGGAGTTAAATGGCCTGAGGAGGACACGGTCCACCATGCCTGTATTCTGAAAAATGCTATAGAACAGCTAACAATGGAAGAGGAAAATGTGTGCTTCAGTTATTGCCTATAAATATGTGTAGTGAGGCTATAGTCATACGCTGACATCTGAGGTCTATTGCAGTATAAATATATATATATATGGTGTAATAATGAAGCAGGTGTGCATCAAATAGCTTTGAGAAAAAATTAGCTGTTGAAAAAAATCAACCAACCTCAACCTTTTGCCCTTAACAGCCTCTTTATCGTCTTTGTACATTCTCTTAGTTCAGAGCTGCTGTATAGTGGCTCCAGAGACTGAAACAGTTTGATTATTTGCCTAATAATAAATAACAACTGATGTTCAGACTAACTCAGAAAAAACATGCTAATGCTAATTACTATCACTAAAACCATGGACAGCCAACCAAGGTCCATTCTAAAAACATCACAAAGCTCTATCAGTGTACGTGACAGCAAGTCAACTCTTCTTCAAATAGAAATTAAAGATGTTTTGTGAGCAATGCGGCCATTGTCATCTAAACTGCCAGTGTTGGCCAGAGATGATATACCCATTTAATAATAGAAAGAGCTTTTATATGACTATGACCCTGGGATTGGCAGACTTTGATTGGCTTGCAAGACCATTTGGCTTTGCAGATAAAATGAAACTACCTTCAACATAATTTATAGATGCAATTTTGTGGGGCTGTCATGAGCTTATATTTGATATGACAATTTGAAGGTGTATGTGTGCGTGCGTGCCACATAATAAATAGAGAATTTTAAACCAAGTCATAATTTGGATGATTTTTGAAAGTCTGCTTAATCTGTAAGAAACTGCTTTAAACTGAGCAGGTTGAACCTCATGTGACCTCTCTGAGCACAGATAATTATGATATTTTCCCATTGCACCAGTAGTTATACACTGTCAAACTAATTCCCCTCGTTGAGTTGCTGCAGGTACGGTAGTCTTTCCTATTGTCTATCCTTACTGTGTCAGTCAACAGCCATTACTCCTTAAGGTTAACTATCAATCACCTGCACAAATTGTGACCCCAACTCTTCCACAAGACCCAGTATGGTCATCCACCATAGACACACATTAACTAATCACAAATTAAATCAATGTCCATTTTTTAACATTACCCGAGGCTTTAAGTGACAGATCTCAGAGAAATATATTAGATCTTTCTGGTCTTAGCAGTAATGAGGAAGAGGGGAAAGCAGCGCCCTAACTGCCATTACGTGCTGAGAAAACAAACAAGCATGCAAGCACCTACTCTTTAAGAGAGTTACATCTGCCACACATTTCATGTCAAAGTATTAAAATGTCATGGAATGATATTGTCACATAATCACATCGGTATGAACCAGTAATGAAAATATAAACTAATGCAGCTCTGTCTGCAGGTGGTGGAGAAGAGTAAAAGCCTCCAGGCGACGACTGACACTTCTTATGTGATCCATTAAAGTTCAGTAGGGCCTGCTTGTGTGAGGAAATGGACCAAAATGCCGAGGCATTCATCATCCAAAGATAAAATGTGTTCTCTCAACATGGCTGTAATATTTTACAGCCACACAGAGGGGCTTAAGTGTCGGCAAAGTCTGGTTCACAGTAACACGGCTGCTGCAACCAGTTGTCAGGACACTGGAGAGATTGTCATGTTACCTCTCTGGGATGTCACCCATATTTCTAAGTTTGAAAAATTGTCAGATTCTGCACTTATAGACACCGCAGAGACGTGTACTAATGTACTGACATGTAGAGTCCTTGCAAAGGGTCTATTATGGGAGCATAATTGGCAAATAACATCAATTTTACGCTAACATGCTGATTTTAAATGCAATGTGACAGTATGATTTGTGCAGGGTTGTCTTTAGAGACTCTGCCCTGTGGACAGAAGGTCCTATTACTTAAATGAGCTCTATTAGTGTCTCTGTGGGGACCACTGCGACGACCAAACTCACAAACCTGCTCGCAGAGTCAAAAACAGCTTTTGTTATGCCACCCCTCTATTGCCCTCCAGTTTCTTACTGATTTACATACAAATTGATCTTGAGGTAAATCAGATGTCACTTTTCTCCGGGTCACGGAGAACACGCTGAGATAATGAAATCAGGGTCCGCTGAGTGCTACACTTGCACAAGCTACCAGATGGGGTTCTCCCTTAATGCACGAATGCGTGGGTGCCCACACAAGTTGGTGTGAATGCACGTACATGCGCATGTGTTTGCGTATGTAAAAATGGCTTAACATCTTCTATTTATTTTGCCAATAAAAAGGTAAATGCATGTGCTCATGTGTGATCATTCATTTGACAGCTCTGTATGGAATACATGCTTCCCCTGTGCCTTTGGGGATTGCTCTGATTTGCTTGGTGAATACAATTCTGTGGTTACAAACTTATTCTATCGACTCTTGCTTGAGAGACAAATGCAAAGATTGTCAGCACTGTGGTCTGTGGTATTTTGCCTGTTTGGTGGTTTATTTTCTTTATGCTGTACATTTATATCAGTCTAGCATACAAAGTTCATTACCTGAGACCGATCACTCTTTGAATGGATTCCTCCAGGCTTCTCCCTGAAAAGAATAAATGACAGACAGTTTGGCTTGAAGAAGAAGGGACAGGAGAAGTGACAATAAGAAGGACGAGAACCCGATGGACCATCACATCCCATTAATGTCGTCTGGGGAGAAATTAAAGAGAACAGCAAAATGTGCCATATTTCTGTCAGAGTGATGTTGGGGAGAGTGTAGGTGTGAAGATTAAATGCATAACATTATTTTCAGCATGTTATTTTAAGGATAAGAACAATCTGAGTGAGCCTATTACCTTTTTTTAAAGGAATTAAAGGAGCAGACCAGGGTTTTAGCACATTTATAATAAATTTAATATGCAATATCCAATTTCCCATGGCATATAGCAATGTTTTCATATTGTTCCAGCTTTCCAGGCAGCCCTTGGCACCTGTTATTTTCTTAAAAAAAAAATTATTTTTGAAACTCGTGGTAAGTCATTGTAGTGGATAAAGTACCCAGTTTTATTGTTGTGAATGTTATGCTATTTTTGAATTGGATATTCAGAAAGAAAAGATTGCTGTGAAAGCTCTGTCATCACCATGTGTGATCATTACTATGTTTATACAGTATTGAATAGTCATACTACTGATATCATATCCTCTTTAAAGACACTATTTTGATTAGTTTTTGTGTCATTCTGACTCACCATAGCTCAGCAGCCAATTCTGAGATGTCAGAAATTGCAGGGATGTGAATTTCACCACACTTGCAAACTTTTCAAATGAATGCATGGCGCTTTGAGAAAAAAAAAACAGAAATCAAGTTCATCGTGATGGATTTAGCTATCTCAAGCAGGTTTCCATACAGTGCCTATACTGAACTGCGTAAAAATCATGAATGGATGCCTGAAGGGTAAGGAGCAGATCTAAAACACTGTGGCATGCTTTGGCAAATGTATGGAAGTTGCATAAACAAATACAAAATGCACAAGTACTTGTATAGTTATTTCATCTGTAGTTATATTGTTTAAATGCACATGTCCTTAGAATAAAAGAATAAAAGAGACTCTGCAGACCTTCTGTGTTGTAATTCCTCTACTTCAAATCATAAAAAGAATGAAAAGAAAGAGACGGATGATGTGAGGCCCAGAAGTCATCAGTCAGACTGACAGCCTTGAAATGGGACAATAGCATAGTCTCCTCCCCTCTTGGGCTGCAGACTGGTTTAGTATTTGTTAAATAACTCTTGTATTCATGAGATTGCTTCCAAGTACTGACTCTAAAGCTATACTATGGCAATCAAAGGGAATGAGAAAAACTGCTGTGAATGTGTTCATTTCAGACCAAAACACTGGAGCATTACATGTGAAGTTACAAGTAAAATAAATACAGACACATGCAAAGTGATTAATGTATATGTTGTGGAAATGCATGGCCAATTTATAATGGAATAAATATTTAATGGCTGATATATTAATGACATTATATTATACTTTATAGTAACTGAGGTAAAATTTTACTGTACATCGTGTGTCCTCTTCCACTGGCTTTTTTTATTGATACATTTTGCTATCAGATGAGCATAGACCAAGTTTGAATGAGTCTGTATATCTTCCTCCTTCATAATACTGTCATCAGAGGATAAGAGAGTTCATAATGGTGCAGTAGTTTATTTTACTCTCAGTGGGCAGTGGGGATAGTCTCTGGCCAGTTTCTGCACTATGAATGATATAAATCAAAGGAACAATAACAAAAATGACCGGAGACCTCTCAGGGACCAGACTGCGCCACTAAGGGTGTTATAGGTGAGGCCTGACGAGCTCTGAGCCAATGGCAGTGCGGCCTTGGAATAATAAATTTAACACAAATTGCCTGCTTTAAATGGGTTCATGATCTGTGGACTAGAGTGTCAGGAGCCTCCAGGAAAAAGGCCTGACAAATGGGACACACAGATTTCCAGCGCCATTTAATGCAGTTATAAAGACTGAAAATATTGGAGATGTCTGCAGAGTTGGAGTTGGTTCCAGGCAATGTGTTCCCTGGATGGGGAAGACCAGGCATGTAACCAGGCAACTATGGTTTACGCTAAATAACCGTGGACCAGGAAGAATACCATACAATTAGTGTGAAAGCCAACAGAACAAGTACTTGTGTTTAAAATATGGTTGGATGTTGTGGTGCCAATAATTCATCTAAAAATTAAGAAGCATGTAGATTTAAAAAAATGTCAGCATTATTTCCCTTTCTATGAACATACAGCACATTTTATTGTTCATTCACATGGGCAGTTTCAGACACTGTTAAAGTATCTGTGCAAGGTAATGCAGCAAGATACGAAGCAACGTGCCAGCAAAGCCAGGGAAGAAGAAGATGGCTAGCAAGTAAACATGGATGTAAAGAATGAAGGTTTCAACATTTTAATGGTTTTCCAAATGTTCTATGAGGGAAGAAATGCATTCAACACATTTGTTAGGCCTCAAAGAAGCATTTTGGTGAGTCACACTGATTGTAAATAGAAACTTTGTTTCAATGAAAACTCCACAGGGTACCTTTAAATGTCCTCATCCCTCCCACAGGATCTGCAGTTTCATCAGTGTCATAGCTGGTCGAATAAGAAAGTGGCCGATAAGTCATGTTTATTTGCATACTTGCTATAAGGCTGTTGCAGTTAATACATTGACTAACAGACTGGTCTGTTGAGGGTAGATAATATTCTGTCATCAGCATACATTTTCACACATGTTGTTGTAGGTAAAAATGGGGTACCTAGAATGGAATTTGTACCCTTTGAGAATTTCTATGAAATGCAATGTGGTGCACACTGTGCTTTGTTAATATAGGGTCAAACGGCATGTGTTTTGATTAAATTCTATATTTGTTCACCTGTAAAATAGTCCAAACCCAATAAAAACTTTAGTACCACAATAAGAGAAACAGGAAATGATTCATTGATTGGAATGCATAAAATGCTCACAAACATTCTGATAGTCTTACCTTTTGGCAGGATATAGATTATACTTATAAATGTCTGTTATATATCCCCATCTTAGCCTTGACTATTGCTCACCTTTAAAAAAAAAAAAAGTAATGCAATGTGTTGGTTTTGTCTGAAAGTGCACTGACATTCTCAGGGAAGAAACACAAATGATAGCAGTTTTGAAATAGTCAGAGTGCCTGGACTGCAGATGAACAATCAAAGGCATGATGACACACAACATCTGGACTCATGAGGGAAACAGCATGTCCTCCTACGCCCGGAACCAGCAGGATAACTAAGCGACAGACTGACATACAAACCAGAGTTGCTGCCTGAGACAACACCAGCAGCCTGCACATGCAGCCAGTTACACACAGCTAGCTGTGCAAAAAAGGTCAGTTCGATCAGATGTAGAAAAAACGTTATGACAAGAACTTACAAAAGTCTGATTGACTCGCCTTTTCCACATCACTTAGAAATATAAGAGAAACAGTAAGTGATACATCACATATGGAACCTCAATAAATGGCACAAGTGGTTCCACAGGCCTCCATTTGAACAGGTTTCAGGTTTGAGGTCTGTGGATCTTAATGAGTAAAATCTCACCAGAAGAGTTGTTGTTTCTGGGCACATTTTTCTATGAGTTTTTTAATGCTCTGAGCACCACATCCATTCATCTCCATTGTGTTGGGGAAAAATCTCCAGATATCTCAGACTCTTCTCTGATAAAACTATGTGCATGGCTAGACACCACCAGGGTAACATGATAGAAGAAATATATGTGATTTGGGTGAACTTATCCTTTAATAAACGGGATTCTATGCAACAGCGTAACAGCAATTTTCGAGTGCTAGTGGTATCGCAAACAATGCCAAAGCTCAGCTCTGTGTCCAGACACCGCACAATAATTTCATTAAAGCACCGTGATAGAGAGCAGACTGTGATAATGATTCGATTCGTTATTATTTTTCATTGCAGAGGACATCGTGTCTATTTTGCAAGGCCAGTCAGTCTTCCACATCATGTTGGTCTGGCACTTCCACATAGACACAGCATTGCTCTTATGCGCCGAGGACCCGCTCAATGTCAGTTTTACTCAACAACACACACACACACACACACACACACACATATACACACACCTGCACACTGACAAACATACAGAGCCTGGACAGAGGTCCTGAGGCGAAGAGGGATGTGATACGGAAATCCTTGTCCACTGATATCTTCTTCTGATAACTATCTGTCAAGGTCATTTCCCCTCCTTTGGCAAGACTCTCTATAAATCACTGTGGAATTGGCATGATGGGTATTCATGGAGGCAGCTACTGCCTCCCAGTCTTTTCCACACACCCATCTTCTCCTTGTTGCCTGTAATGCAAGCAGATGTCTACAATAAATAATGACACATCTGGACAATTTCATCTATTACTTGCAGCAGACGTACCATGGCCTCCATCCTACCTGAGGTCTTGATATTTCAGTGTTTTACATTATAGGAGTCTACAACTGCAGTACCTGCTGCTCCAGAGAGGCTTTGAATGAAGAAGGCTTAAAGAAGATTTAGATACTTCTTCAAGCCTTAAACATTGTTCAACGCCAAGATGCAGCAGGAAAACTATACAGTTCAGCTGATGCTCACTTGTACATAACAATAAAACAAGTAGTAGTGGTGGTATCAAACCTCTCATCTAACTCTCCACTAATAAGCACATTTTACAAAATTTCAAATTATTCCTTTAACGACTGATCCCAGATGCTGCTGGTTTAATATGGCTCCATGCACCTTATAGTTGCTACTGCTTAAGCTAGAACTTGGAAAACATCCTTGGTGAAAAATATATTCATGTTGCCTCTGTCTGTCAAATGCAGAGGCAGAGGCGCCATCAAGGGGGCCCTTTATGGCCCAGTGAACCCCCCCCCGTCAAGTGTCATATGTCACATGGGTAGTGTCAATACCCTGTGTGCCAACCCAAGATCTTCAGTGGCCCCCTTCTGGCCCCCCCTATGAAAATTTTCTGGAGGCACCACTGGTCAAATGTGACATCTGTTATCTCTGGTGGCTCATTAGATGTTAGTGGACTTATTTATTTGTGTCTCAGTGTCTTAAAGAGTACATTGATTGGCCTGGTGGGGACACCACAATTCAAGATCAGACATTTGACATCAAATACTATGAATCTAACTTGGTTACATGTGGAGAGAGAATCTTTGAAATGTATTCTGCAAAGTGAAATTCTACACTTATTGGTGTTATGGGATCCAGCTGTAAATAAATGTTAAAATATTTCAACCTTGAAATGCTGGTGCTACACCACTGGTTGGATTTTGACAAAACCTATATATGCTGGTAAATGGCACTGTCAACAACTGCCTGAAACATACTTCACTGATCACTGGGAAAAAAAACTATGTACTCAATAATCTAGAATATTAAATCAGTCCTTTATTTAACCTCTGCTCAATTATGCTTTTCCCTTGTTTCACAGACAACACAAAGACACAGCAAAGGCATGCCACCAGGCTAAACCAAAATAATTTTCACATTCTCATGCAGATGGCAGTTGTTATGAATGTGTGTGTGTGTGTGTGTGTGTGTGTGTTGTGCAAGCACGCATGCACACATCTGTGTCCGTGAGTTTCTGTGTGTGCGCCTGTGCGCCTGTGAGTGTGTGTGGGGCGTACTTTTGAGGGCGGCAGGTTTGGCCCCTGAGGCGATGACAAAGCGATCAAACTCTATGTGTCACATATAAATTGCTTTGACCTTTTTTCCTCTCAGACTCATGGCTCGATGGCAACAAGGGACATTTTACCCAACTGGAAAGAGTGCTCAAGTCCGCAAAACATGAGGAAATGGCAAGCGAGGAAATTAACAGTGGTAAGTGTTTGTCCTCTACGGGGTCAAAACACACCACTTTGTTCCCTTGTGTTTATGCTTTGCCAGTTTCCCAAAAGACATCTAAAAAACCTTGAGCATTTATTTCAACACTTTGTGTTCTGAAAGAAAATTGTATTTACTCATGACAACAGACAGTGAAAACAAAATGTTGCTCTGTATCACAAATTCTTGCTATAACAAGCAGACAGGTCAGCAGTGTTAATTCAGGTGCAACGGACCTGCCCCCTCACTCATTTACCATTAAACTTATTATACTATAACCCCCATTAGCCAAGTAGAGTGGCCATTTTGTTTTGGAGCTCTCAGTTGTCACACTCTTGACCATTTTAATACATTTGAATTCTTGATGGCTGCTTAAGTAGACTTCATGAATGAACCTGTTGTCTGTAGTTGCCATCTGGCCAGAAGTCATGTAAATAAATGGACCTCTAGACACTTGACTTCTGTAGCTATCGGCCCTGATTATACTCTCGGCCTAATACAATATTCATGCATTAGAGTAGGCATGCATTACTTTCTTTCTCCTCCTCGTGCTGCCATTGGTAATTGAAATTTCTGAAGTGAGGCATGTTTAATAATGGAATTAATTTCCCATGCAAAGTGTATATGATTGACCATGCTCAGGGAGCAGAGGGAGCAGGCTCCATTTCCAGTGAGGAGAGCAAATAGCAGGCTGTTAGCCATATTGTCAGATTTGTGAATTCATGATAGAAATAATGATAATAGCATTGTTTTAGATGGGTTATCATTTTAATTACATTGTATATAATATATGTTACATGTAATTGCTTTACTACTGCAATGAAGATACAATATTTTTGCAATTTGACTGGAAGGAATTTTGTTGATAAAATATAATTTTTTGGATGATCATGGTAAAGATATTTTCTTCCTGGCAGTAAATAAGTATTATAGTAAAGACAGCAGTGTGGACATTTTTACACCAGAGAGCACATACAGTACCACAGCTGTGAAGGTCTGGGGGAGAAAAAAAAAAAAAGCATGTAAAAAAGAGGAGGAGATTTCAGGGAAAGCACAGAAATATGAAAAGCCCTTTAAAATAAATGTAAAAGATGTGGGAGGGAGAGTGAGCTCCTTGTGAAGGCTAATGATCAAGCTGGTTTGACCTCTCAAGCAGTTAATGTGGAACAGATTGTTCCTGGCAAGTCCAAATGACAGGCCATCACAGGCAAAGAACAAAGGAGTAGCTCTCACAAGAACACCATTCATCGCTGCATGGCTATGTTTTATGAAGGCAGGGAATCAAAGGAAGCGTATGTCCAGCTTCAAAAGCTTATTTCTGATGCAGACAGGAAGTGTGTCCCATTCTGCTCTCTGTTTTCAAGACATTTCGCATAGCTGTGTTTCCCACCCACATTTTGATTAAGAACCACTTGTCCTTGTGTATTAACATTTTTGCTTGAAATTTCTTTTTCTCATATTTTGGGCATGATTGGGAGGGGGTGGATGGGACAGTTTTTGTATTTTAATATGCAGGAAAATAAGCAATGGAACAGGGAGGACATGGTTATAGGAGCTGTTATGTGCTTTGTTTAAACACAAAATGAATACTGCACTGAATGCTGATATTATACAGAAGAATTCTAAGTCAATGCCATCTTTAATGGCCATACAAGGAAACTCTCATAAGTTAATTTGTACAGAAAGCATAGGACAAATGCACAATTAATTTAGCTGCTTTTCAGTTGACAGCGAGGGGTGAGGTTAGCAGGAGGGGAGGGGTTAGTGCAGCAAGAGTGTGATGAAAACAGTAGGCTCAGCACAATAACACTGTATGTCCCAGGCAAGACATATTAGGTTAATGAAATGTTCACAGGCTGTAATTGTTGTAATGAGTGGACAGACTGTGAAGGATGAGAGAGATGCAGCAGAAACAAAGGACTGTAGAGAAGAAAAGGAACAATAACAATGATCTGAGGGGAACATCTCCAAAAACAAAGACGTACTTCAGAATTTTCAGAACCTGTGGAGAACCTTTTTATACTTAAACAGAATTTCAAACATGAACCCCCCCTAAATTAAATTGCAGTGTCATGTTCATTATCTGATGACAGACTCTTGCCAGATGAAGAAACAACAACACTCAAATGCAGGGATTTTCAAATGTTCCATTTTCTATTCATCAACAATTTCTGAACATGCCCTCGGCTTTTATGGAAGCAAAAAAAAAAATCTCGCTTTGAACACAAAAACACTTCATATTTCAGTTCATTGAATAGAAAAAGAGTTACATTTAGCAAGGAGATGCTACAGTATAGTAATTTCCAATAAATAACCAAAATTTTAAATGAACTCAGATGAAGAGATGAAGACTAACAGATCATAAAATGCAAGGATGCGGATGCGGTGAAGAACACAAGTATTTCAAAACAGGAATAAGTGGGTAGAGAGAGAGAGAGAGAGAGAGAGCGATAAAGTGAACAGGAGAGAAACACAGAAAAGGTGAGAAAGCATCAGAGAATTACAAGAGTTGGAGAGAGGGAGTTACAGAGAGACATTTAGGGGAGAACTGAGACGAATTCAAATACCCAATGATTACATCTCTTGAAGTGTCAAGTACATTTCCATTTAAAGTGCTTGCTTAAACACCCATGAAGAGGTGTTCTCCAGCTGCTATGCATACAGTAATGACTGGGGAGTCTCCTAAGACCCTCACGCCGCACAATTGTCTTGTCTTTCTTCCTCAGCGCATTGCCTCTTCTGCCTCGGCTTTAAAACAATATATTGTGTCTGTAACAGACACACAACCAAGGGCCAGATTCAAGACATGCTGTTATATATATATACGTAAGTTCAATATTCACTCTCCTTTTATCTTTGTTTTGGTCTCCACCAACTCATGAGTAAAGAAATCTGGCTCTTTAGCTGCTGAATGCTCCACTATGTTTACCAGCTAGTCACAAACTTAGTTTGACTGCAGTTTGGTGCTGTGCAGGTGGCATACAGTCTGGTTTTTCAGAACATTTTAAATATAAACTGATGACTGTGCTTAAAGTGAAAATAAGCAGTAAAGCTGAGCGTAAAGTCCAGTTCAGACCAAAGATTTGCAACGAGACGAGTTGAAACTTGCAAGTACTTGCAATGTGCCAGGTCTGCCACATTCTGAAACCTGCCATTTTACGCAACGCGACGGCGTATCGTTTCCATAGCAACGGCCTTTTTGAGGATTTTTTTCATAGCGGGATATCATTTGTAGCATCTTAAAATATGAGTGAGGATAGTGATAGTGAGTTACTTTCTACAGTTGCAGTGGTGATGAAACAGTGAAAACATAAAACAAATTAGCAGGTCAAGATGAACAGCTGACTTTGCTACGAGCTGATTGACTATTGGAGCAGGTGACATGTCTTGTGTTCTAAAACCAGCCAATGGTGATTTGGCAAGTTGAGTCGCCATCAGCCGGTGTGAGTCGAGCCGAGATGGGCCGGTTCGCACCACTGCAGCTTTTCCCTGCGATGTTCTAAAATGGTTTTGTCTCGTCGTGAATCTTTGGTCTGAACTGGGTCTAAACTGAGTCAGGTGATAATTCTCTGTGAGTTTGTCAGCACGAGCGGCTCCTTTCACATCACACATAGTCATTTGAAGCATTGTTAAAAATATTTAGCAGTGCAGCTTTAAAGTGAGACAAAATCGGCTGTCTGAACAGCGGCCACTATGACCACAAGTGACAAATACGGGATAATGGTAATAATAGAATGCTAAAACGATTTTTGTAGCAGAAGAGAAGAGTCATCAAGTGATTGAACTGACTCAGCAATGTCAGTTACATTGCAATATCCATCCAAAGATTAGCGAACATTAGCCACCAGAAGCATAGTGTGTATTGAATTGAGCAAGGGTGTGTTTTATTGCTTATGAATTCAACTTTTCATTTGTAAAGGAAAGAATTTCCTAATTTTGTCTTTCAATAGATTTTACAAAAATACACAAACAATAACCAACAATAGGCAAATTTACATTAACATGTCACATTGTAATAAAGACACTTTCTGAAATTTGATCGGCCTTTAGAGAACCTCCTAATGCTGAACATTCCTGCTGACTGCATTCACTCCCCACAGGTCCATGTATTAAAATGCAGCGCTGATGTTTGCCTTTGTGGAAGGCTTTTATTATTAAAGTGCCCTCACCTGCTAACACATTACAGCCCGTAAACAACATGAATGATGTGCTGAACACTGCAGCCTAACACACATTTATTAAATTACACTTTTCAGCCACACATCAGCTTTCGCCTTTGATTCATTCCCTTTAATGAGTTTGCTGATGTAGACTGGCATGCTGTAATGAAAAGGTAAAGACAAGCAAGCAGGAGAGCCATAAATAAGTCTCAGAGCATGAGGAATAATGACAGGAGTTTAATGTCCAATTAGATTAAAAGGCTCTCTGACACAAAAGCAGGATGCTGAGTGCACTGCTCAATGAGCCTGTGAGCGACATTGATTAACGCTAAACGGATCTATTACTCTCATCCATGCAACTGATCAACAGCTCTACCTGCCACTTCTCTAACACTATGAATGTGTGTGTGGTTGCACCTATATCCATGTATGCAAATGTATCCACCCATTAAGTGGATCATAGATTAACAAAGATGGCAACTAATGTCCAAAAAATCCATCAGTTTGTGTATTTCTCAAGGACATCAAGGGAGCATTTTGTTTTTCCCATTGTTTTTCTTAATTTGTGAACAAAGGCCAACTTAACCCAAAAAAGTTCTGTAATCTATTATCTAACATATGAGTTTCATAAAGAACCGCAGAGTTTTCTTGCTGTGAAGCCTAGCTGAGCCCTGATAGCGCTCCACATTATTGGCTTTAGCAGAAAAAAAAACCATCATATGATAATGGGATTTGATGTCCGTCTATCAAATTTGTTTTCAGACACTTGTCATCTTCCTTTGGAGCTGAACATCAGAGACGGATTGCGGAGGTTTTTAAATCTGCTTTGCTGCACCGTGTAGTTGTGGCTCCTCATTATTCTGCTGACAGAGCTTTTGTGGATCTTTCCTATGGAGAGATAGATGGGATGATGAGAGATGTCCTCCTGTGGAAGAGTATGTCAACACCTTTGACATACAACACAGCCTACATTTGCATTCACAGTTCATAGGATCGGGTGTGTACCACCAGGATCAGAGAGGCAATACTATGTAGCAGACTGCATTGTATAATGCGTAGTTTCCTTTGAAACTTGAGGTCTGAGGTTCCTCTCTGGCATCTGTACGGTATTTATTATCAGCCAGAATCCATGTGTGAGTCATTAATGACATACATGAGAAAATGTTAGCTGTCTGCTGTCAGACTTTTCTATGCAAATGTGTTCCAAGTCTTTTAAGAATGACATAATCATCATTGTTCTAAGGCTCATTTTCAAATAAATACAGCATGTGTCATGTCTCATTTCCACAATTCGTGCATTGAGGGAATATTTTTTTCCCCTCAGCCTACTGTTACACTAAACAGTTAGAATAAAAAACTGCATCCTGCTTCTGCTAATGGGACAAACCGAGCTGGGACAGCAAAGAATTACACTGAATAACATCAAGTCACTGTTAATACAGTTTTACTGTCAGAGCCTTTCACAGCCAAGAAGCTAAAAGAGTTAGGAGTTGCCTCACTTCCCTAAAGCACTGCCTGCATGGTGGTCCTCTCTAGACCATAGTTGTTTTGTATAAGGTAAGTAATTTTGTGTAGACCCACAGCCTCATTTACAAAATGAGAAGCAGATTTCATACTAAATGCATGTTGTAATGACCAATATTAATATGCTTAAAATATGCTCATTGTGCAGTTATTTGTAATGTAAGAAGAAAGAATTGGACCAGAAATTCAAAAAGGAGCAAACTTTATTGAGTATGAAATAGAGGCATTTTCAGAAGTCAAGGCTACATGAACTACATAATTACTTGGTCATAGGTCTGAGGCGAAGTGTTTCATTAAATGGCAGTACGTCATATGTAAGACGAAATGGTCTGATATTCAAGTCAACACTAAGAAGTGTGTTGCTGCACACTGGAAAGGTGGGTGTAACCCGTGGAGGTCAAGAGACACTGATCTCCCGTCTCCTTGACAAGCATCTGCCTTCTGCAGTATGCATGGAAACTGCTTCATCAGTGATTTTCAACAGAGAAAAGAAGGCACATATCTGAAAAAAGGATGTAGCCAATGTGGGTGAAACAGTAAAGTCAGGCATTCCTGCCTGCAATTCCGCATCCAATTACACACTTATAATTTTATGCACGACTATGGAAATAAGCAAGCAAAAACACAGATTTTTCCTGATATTTCTCACCGCAACTTATATTATTATGTGACAAATCAAATGTATTAAAAGCATCATGAGAACATTTGTGCAATATATAGGTGTAAATAGCAAATTGCACCGAATATTCATGGTACACACAGTCCGCATTCAAATTCAGACTATCTACACTCATTTACATGGTTTCATGTATTATTGCTTAATTACAGCATGCCAGTCACATAATGTTTTGATTGCATACTAACATCTGAAATTGCCGCTGCCACACTAACACGCTCAACAAAGCCTAAAGCCATATCCACATCAAACCACTCTGAATAAAAAAATTGATTGGTGCAAAATGCCTTGTGGCTTGTGGTTTGGAGAATAGATAGTCAATCACATATTTAACCAATGTCTAATTTCTTCATTCGCAAGAAGTGTCTCAAGAATGTGAGCGACTGTTAAAGTGACAGAATACATTTTTTTTATGGTATCCACCTTTGTTTTGTCATCAGATGTGTATGCATGTGGACCATGTCTCTCACCCAAAAAGCACTCCTGTGACTCTTGTAGCATAATCTCTACACTTGGTCCCGGGTGAGGGGCCAGAGAGATGTCAGTCTTTCCAGGCGTTTCCCTGAGTGAACATAAAGAAACAGTTGTTGTTTTTTTCACATAAGTCAGAGTTTTGACGTATAGAGTATTATTTTGCACGGATGCTTTAAGGTTCATGGCAGTTTGCCCATGTAATGTATAGTCCATATAATCTGTGGACTTGAAATGGCTTTATGACTATGGTCCTCATATATCCTTTAGGAGATGCTTCCGGAGTACTGCAGCCATTGTTGCACTGATTTGGTCTCTGTAGCAAGAGCTCGGTCCGTACCTAAAGGAAGCTCATTTTTAGTGAAAGGTTATATTTTGTCAGCTATTCTGTTTATGATTTTCATGGACATAATTTAATTGTACATCTCTACCCTGATGTCCACCGTGCCAGCCACTGTTATCATCTCTATCTTAAGAGCACACTATTGTATGCACATTTCGCACACAGGACTGCATGTTTGACGTGAGTAGAAAACATCAAATTTAGGGAGAGGTTTTTGAATAGCCTAGAAAAACTCTTTGTGAATTTGCAGGGCTTCTTTTGTGAAATGATGCTGAATATTATCCTGGTTCCTCCTCATTCTATTAATGTTGTAATATTTCACCTAAGAAAAACACAAGCCACTGCAGATTCTAAATTAAAGATTGAGTTCTAAATGCCTTGAAAACACTTTGTTTGCAAGGCCATGCTTCTCACCTTGTGGAGGCAAAATTTCGAGCAATGTAAAAGGAAATTTAACAAAAAGAAATCTACTCAGAGTAAAAAATAGTGCAGTTTTAGCACTGTTGCAGCAGAAAAACCATTCAGCTACATTTTTCTATATAGGTTTGAATCAATCTGGGGGTTTTTTGTGCTTCACTTAGCGAATGTTATCACTTAATTTCGTTTTTTGCAGTGGATAAATTCACATACACACGCCCACATGTTTCTATATCTAGATCTTTCCTTCCACCTCTTCACAGCATTCAAACTCCATATCACTAAGACAACTCCACTGTATAGTTCATGTGCTCAGCAAAGTTTCTTTCACCATTGACACTTTATCTTTCCTATAATTTCCTAGTAGAAAAAACAGTTATTAGTCATGCCATGTATCAACAAATCATCTCATCATTTCAAATCAAATATGAATTATCAACATAAATATTATTGTGTACTGATCATGTCACAACATTATAGGCTTTTGTTTGTGATTTATTCCATATAAACTAGGAATAATACAGAAGAGAGGAAATGTCTATCAAACCCTCCATGGTAGCAGAGAATTAACTTTGTGGAGCAGTAAAATCACAAATCGTTCTAATAGCAGAAAAACTTAATTAACTAGGTGAGCCTTGGGGGCTCTTACAAAATGCCTCCCCAAGCAACAGCAGAGAGCAAGAATGACCCCCAGCTACCACAGACCTGCTTACTGATACAGAAAATATGATTGCTTTTCATATTCCAGTGAATTATCAACATTTCCCATTTTACCTCGGGACACACAATTGCTCAGAACACATTAGAATAGGTGCATTGGAGGAAAAGGGGCAGTGCATGTGGGCGTTATTAGCTAAATTAATTTTAATAAATAACACTGAAACATAATGAAACATAAGACAATATGAAAGACAAAATTAAATGCTTGTTGAAGTATGCAAGGCGGTTAATGGGATACAGTAGTGAAACAGATGAGTTTAAGGAGGTGTGTAATACTGCATGTTCAATTTATATGTAAATCAATCCACCTAATAGAATGACCTCGACCAGGTGCCAGAGGATAGGAAAACGATCCCACCCAAAAGCATTTTTGATATTTGAAATCTCATGAGCTTTTACGAGAACAGGGTGTCAGCCTGGTGCTACAATGACCCATTAGTGAACAGGCTAATGAGGTGATTTATTTGAGTTACGCTGAGAGTACCGCACAGCACCCACAACAGTCTACACAATACACATTCGTGGCTTAGTCTGCAGAGGGTGCCCATATACAGGTACCACCAGCAGGGAGCAAGCTGCCCTTTTCACCCTTGTCCCTGTCACTATGAGATAGATGGATGGGTGACAAACATGCCACCACTATCTGCCACCATTTCATGTCACCTTTTTGTCATTTCGTAGCCAGAAACAGAGGTACTACGTGTCTGTTACACTGACCCTCCTTGTTAGAGAGACAGCAGAGGATCATCAGAGAGAACAAATGATGTGCTGTGAATCCCCTGCTGTGTGACCTTTGACCATACACCCGCTGTAGACAGGGCAGCCTGTCTACCTGAATGCAACAATTACAGTATAGGGGAAAAGTAGATAGTGTACAATCTGAAAAATCCTATGCATACTTCAACAACTTGTTTAAATTAACAGTTTTTCATTTCTGTGGGCGTGTTCTGTGGAGCAAAGATGCCACAGTCCCACTGTCTATCAGTCACTAATGGTGTGGAGCAGTGGGAGGCCAGGACACCTGCGTCTGCTGCCTGATAATGAATATGATGAAGATGGATAATACTTTACCCTGTCTGAAACCATGGTCTCAGCAAGGGAGTGATTACTGCGGTAATTGGGATCCATGGTGGCTGCCGCTGGAGATACTGATGATGAGGCTGTCTTGACTAAAATGTAGATAACATTGACATTACTCATATTGGACCCAAGAGTTACAACTTCACAAATCACCACTGACAACCTGTGAGTTTCACTGCATATTTGTGTCAGTGTAAGAATTTTTATACATTAGCGAATAGACAAAGAAGTGATACATTTGCAGAATAAAGGGGGTAAGATGGTTTGGTTAAGGTTCACAAAGCATCACATTTGATTGACCCTTCCCTCATAAAGTCTTGCTGTGATCAGCAAAGGGACAGAACAGGACAATAGAGCAAGCAACAGGACAGGAAGTGACTGTGACATCCTGTGTTTATCAACAGCAGCTTGCCCTAAAACCCTGATGTGAAGGGTGAATGTCCTCATAGGTCCCCTGCCACACCTGTCAGAACAACATTGATATGCCAGTCTGGGGGACAAAAAACACTTTCAAATCTAAAAAAAGGAAACCGGGCAGGAAAGCACTGATTACATTATTCACTTTTTGGGATCATTAGTATCAGTTGTGTCACTCTGATCTTGTACCACAGGGTTTGAAATATTGATTATACTGCTGCATGGGCCATGTCCATACTTCATGCTGGTATTTTGAAAGATTTCAAAAAGAGATTTATGAAGACCCCAGAGTGATCATTACCAGGTGGCTTTGTTGGGCACCACTTTTTCTTTTTGGTAAGGTTATCTGGGATTCCTGAGGGACGATTGGATGTCCTCTAGGTAGCGTCTTAGTGCATAGAGGGTGCCGGGACTTAAAAGGGGGGTGCTCTTAATGACCATCTGCTCAGAGAGCAACCTTTTTAATGAAGACGGATGTTGAGAGGATCTAACCAGGGGGCACCAGGCAGGGGTCTAATGACACACCCTCCTATGTCTGGACCTTCTAGGTTGTCTTACGTGCCCTGTTAGCCCTCACCACCACACTAGCACCAAGACATTTAAACTGGCCTCCTGTTTACCACTGCTATCAAAATACACACACACACACACACACACACACAAGCATGTGCTGTACCACTTAACTATGATAACTGCCGATGTGGAAGATTTTCACCCTGAGCCATACATGAGTGCAGTTAAACTAAGACCATACTCGCACACTATTTGATACAATATCAAACTGTTATAGTGAAGAATAAAGTGCATTCAAGAACAAAATACAATACAAGTTAATCCATATTTTATGTGTGTGTGTATATTATGTGTCATGCATCTTGAAAACCTTTTGCAAAGTGGCTACAGTATTGAAACCTATTGTAATCTCTTTAATTTCACATTTTGAGATCATCAATAGGGTCGGTTCTTATGTGGCAATGAGAAGAGGTTCCAGGTCTTGCATACGTGTTTTACACCGAGATAAAAGCTCTATTCTGCGAGCATTATATCAAGTTGGTTAATTATTATTGCCTTACGCTTTGTCATTGAGCCACATCATGTTATGGTTGGGCAACCCAGATTTAATTGAATTTCAGTTACTTAAATTAACTTCCCTTTCAATCTTGATCCGCATCTTTTGTTGTCCAAGCTTCTTTTCACTCTTTGTGTTTATACTGAAGTCTTGGGAAATGTTTCTGTTGATTTGGCAGACTGTAGAGTCCTGTGATTATGCTCCGGCGCTCAGGCCTCATCATCCTAGATGTGATTCCAGAGCCGCAGTGTTAATAATATCCAAAAAGGAAAGAGGGAGCTTACAGCACCCACATCCTTAGGCTTCACCCCGAATGTGCACTCAAATTAAAAGCGAGCCCGTGGCCTAACAACGGTTCTAAACATGGGGGCTGTTGTGTCAGCAATGTTTTATTAGAGTCATCCTGTTCAAAAACACAGCAGGGAGCAGGGGGGGGGGTGCAGAGCCTCCTGGAGAAAACATGAGCCTGTGTTCCCTGCTGTCCTTTCTTTTTTTCATCAGATATCACTTCTCTGTAAAGGTTATTAGAGAAGTCAACTAAGATTGATGGATGGACATGGGTGATGCTCAGAAGCCCATTTCTCTCACACTCATCTTCATCTGAGTGCTGGCACTGACAGAAGAGCAGAGGATGAGATGGATGGGTCTTTTCTCCGTACTGTACTTCATGTATAGTGGATAGTGCTGCATCTCTAAGAGCACACTATTTACAGTCTCTTAAGTTTAGACGTTTAACAAAACATTAATTTAACACTATTGGCTACAAAACATCATGAGTCATTTTAATGTTTATGCAAAACTTTTAGTCCAATCTCAAATACGGGCATGTGTAACAATGTATATGTCCATTAATATGCCGTGAGTAAGCATGTGAGGTGCCGCGGGCTAATAGGAGCCGTTATAATGAGGGATGATTCCAATAAAATGATATGTCCTACACCCACCACAGTCCTCTCTGCAGCTGCAGTTAAAAGGATTGACTCAGCCTTCACTAACCTTGTATTTGACTTGAACTGTCATTAGCAAATCAAAAGCAGATTAATTAATCACAGGTCCACTGGGGTGTGCATTACCTAAAGTGACTATTGTAATATAACTTAAAGAGAAATCACCCATGGTTTCTCATCTTGACACCAGAATGAATGCTTTGCTACTTCCAGGAGTGCTGATGCTGTCATCAAGAAGGGGGAAATGGATTCTGTAAGTGGCGGCGAGTCTATTAGAGCATTAATTCTGCTACAAATGGAGCTCTTCACAAATGGTCAACGCTCATCTGGTCTTCTTTAAGTGTTTTTCCCATGCTGCTGCACCTATTGCGTTACCTTCTCTCCCTCTTTTCCTCAAATACCTTCCTTAAAACACACTCTGCTTCTGTTTGGAGGATGCAGAGGAGGCCCTGGTCTGCAGGATAAAAAATAAAGTGACACGAAAGGGTTGTAAACTGTAAATGTCATCCAGTATGAGAATATACTGTGCATGAAAGCACAGCTCCAACCGACCATGTTTGTCATTGAGAAGAAGAGCGCATGGCTACATCTGATGTTGTTGCTGCCTCGAGCTCAGATGTTTTACTGTCCTTTTACACTTGGACATTTGGAACTGCACCTCGACTCGCTTAGTCGAGTGGAGAAGAGGCCAGATCACAGTGGGGCTGGTGGATCACTGCTTGAAGTAAGCAAGATCACTAGAAGATGTAAATTATTTTATATAATCATGTAAACAAGGGGCTGTACCTTCGTGACCTCCATAAGTATCACACTTTGTCTTTTTTTGCATCTATACATGTCTTTTTTTTTGTCTTGTTCTTTTTTCTGTATCTGAAAATATATGGTGCTTTTAACCAGATTGCAACCACCCATTGGTGTACTAATAGTATCCCCTGCTGGAAAAAGAGGGAACATTTCACACAAAAACCAAAAAGTCTTCTCCAGTGCATCACTGTTTTTGAAAAGACAGTAATTAAATGTTGCTTTAATTTTATCAAATTAGGAATATGAGAGTGAAAATTAATATTGTGATTAACTGAAATCACTGAACATAGGCCCACTAACTTGCTTTTCACAGACTGAGGGCGTAGTAATTAAATGTTACCCCCACCAGAGGTCACTACTACTTTATATTCAAAAACATTATTTATTTGATCTGAAATCCCAAGTGATCAATCTCTAACATCAAATGACCACAGTAAAATTCATAATGAATGGTTTTTCCTTTTACAAAAGTAAAGCTTTAAATTCAGCAGATAACGTAATGGGAATCTCACATAAATAACAGAGACAGACAGAGCATCCTAATTGAATTCCAATATTAGGTAATACATTGAAAAGACGAGACACGTCACTGCACCGTATGCAGCTACAATCCACCATTCTGATCAATGCACATTCTCAGCAGTCATTATTACTGAATGCAGACTCCAATTAGTCATCCGCCACTCAAGACACAGTAGGCAGCATAGTCTGTTTACACATGTATTTTCATTTAGTGGATGCTGTCTGTCAAACTATAAGTCCATTATTATTATTATAGATAGTGGAGCACAGCCCCTATTCCATGTTCCCAAAAACACAGCTACCATCCCTTCTCCTATAAACATGCTGGTTACCATGGCAACCTGGAGCAGGATCTACTAAGCAAACACTCCAGAAGTGCAGAACAATGGGGTCTGAGCTGAGGCGGAGGGTTAGCGGAGGAGGAGGAGGAGGATAGTGTTAGTGGGGAACCGAGCAGGTAGCGGATTCATGCAACACAAAGTCGCAAGCAAGGATCGTATTATGAATTGGTGAGGCTCAGTGGCATGAAGCATGGGAGGAATGGGAAGAACCAACTTGTCATGTTTTGGGGGTCTGTGAAATACAAAAGACAAATTTTGGAATGCCTGCAATTCAATTTCAAATTGGACCCATATGTTAGGAGCTGCATTTAAAGAATTTTGAAAGCGTTTTAACCTCCTTCTCAAAACAGCATTTTAAAGATTTTTACAATTGCAGTTTAACTGAGAAGACTAGCACTTCATTATATCACTACAAAGGACACTGAACAAGTATCCATGCTACTTAACGCTAGGCCACTGTGAGGCAGGTGGCTCATACACTCACTGACTCCCTTTCTACTTGTAAGCTACTGTTGTGGATATCACTGCAATTCTATCCAACATGGTACCAGATACCGTTGTTATCATCTGTCATTTTATTCCCCCAAACTATTTCACCTTTGCCACCACAGATTTGCTGTTTTTAATGCTTCATTTAAAAACCTGAAGCCATCTCATGGCGAGCGTGAACTTTTTCAAAATCCGGGATAAAGGTTGTTGTAAGTGGAAAGGTTAGGCCTACAACTGAAATAAGTAGGGCTTGATTGCATTTGTGTGTATCAATATGCAACCGAGCAAGAAGGCCTGCACAGTTATTATGGTGGCATGATGCAGCACGCGCGCGCTCGTAGACCCGTAACTAGCAAAAAAAAAATAATAATAATAATGTTTTTTTAATTATTTACAGTTAAAGTCCACACAGTTTGAAATGACGTCGCTCCCATAAAGCCGTGTCAAGGGCAAAAGGGGCAGTCGGTGAGAGAAAAGAAGTTCCTGGAAACTGAGGAGTGAGGCGGGACGCCGCGGTTCAAACTGCGAGATTCCTCAGAGGCTTGACTTCTCTGCTCAGTGCGCACAAACTCTTAGAGAGACACGGCAGTTGATCTCCTGGTCTTATCCAGATTACATTCACAGCTCGGCGGATTGAAGGAGCCATTCATCCTGACATGTCACTTTGGGAGAAGTGTTGGTGAAAACATCAACAGGTGAGTCGACAGCAGCAGCAGTATGATGGAAACCTGACTGCAAAGGTGGTGGAAGGGATTAAAGTGTGAATAGAGATGGAGGTAGATTAAACTGCATAGATTACAGTGGACACACTTTAAATGTTTACACTTTAAACCTTCACTTTAAATGCTGCATTAGCATGTTTATGATCATGCTGATACCACAGAAAATGTTAACTTTGAAGTCATCATGCTGCTATGTTCAAGTATATTTTCTTATGGTAGCAGCCTTTATGCTGGATAATAGTTATTTATTTATATATTTTTAAACCTGAAATAATCTAATTTAAGAACAATCTAATTATACACGGTGTGCATTTAATTTTGTATTTTGTTCGCGTTTGAGTGGCTTTCTACAAGAGCAAAGACTATACATTGGTCGTTATGACTTCTTCTTGTTTTATTTTCATTTTTTTAATTTATCCTTCATTTGGAGAACCGTATGTTTAATGTTTTGTGGTTTTTCAATCCTTTCCTAGGTATGAGCAGTGGATAATCGCCATCTGTACAGCGCAAATTTTGCAAACTGCAACCAACTTCCCCATGAGCTCAGAGCTTCTGATGAATGCTTCAGCCATGAGTGGAAAGGGTTGTCAGCTCCTGGTGTCTCCTTGCAGCGTGTCCCCATCATTGAGCATGATCAGAGGACACCAGTCCCAATCCATCAGGATACCCGTGTCTTCCCCCCAACAGGCCAATCTTAGTCCCTCTTCGAGCATGGAGAAAGTGAAAAGAGGGGCCATCCACTCCTTTACTTCTGGCAAACAGGGCGGAAGCCATATTGTCCTGCCAACCCTGAGCCTTCGTAGACAGGTGTTGACCAATGGGAAACATCTAAGCACACCGACTGCATCCTCACAACAGCAAGTGCCAGCTCATCATCCTCCAACCACAACAATGACAGCTACTATACGGAGAGGCTCCCCTAACAACAGCTTCAAAGGTAAAAAACAATGGTTAAAGATATCTAATCAACCCAGGTTGTGTGAGCAGAACGCAGGTGTAACATTACTCCACAGAACAGTATTCTTGATCTAATCCCCAGCTCAAAGCAAACTCTGTCTACATTTTAACTGAGACACCAGGGCACATCCCCTAAAATGATAGCTCTGACAGTGTGATGTTGTATTATTCTCCACATCACCAAAAACACAACTGATTTACATCTTCATACTTCACTTATTCTGTGTGCTCTTCGCAGCCTCACTGTATTCTTGCGGGACTTCTCATCCTTATTTATTGATAATTAACCAAGCATAAAACTTCTCCCTACATTTTCAGAGGAACGTGGAAGGAGGCGAAACGCTCATTAGTGATTAACAGAGCAGAAAGTGTCTCTGGCCTGTTCAGGTTGGCGAGGGAAATTCCACAATCCATTATATAAACCTTAGTTAAAGCCGACTAAATGTGATGCATTGGAGACTGATTTGCATTTGTTTATGTATTTTCCAGATAGGTGTGTAATATTATGTTAACACTTTGATCTGATTTGAGGAGATTTGTTTAATGTAGGTAAAAGTTGTGTATACACTTTAATAAATTATCTCCCATATGGATTTTCTGTTTATTGAATTTTGGGCCTGTGTCCAGCAGGTTGCTCTGTGTCAGGGTCTACCATGGAAGTGTTTGGTCAGCCAGCTGCTGCTAACCTGACTGTGGCCAGCAGTCCCATGACTGTTGTCACAGGTCAATGGTACACTGCAGAGCCTGCAGCACCACATCCACCATCACTTCCACATAGTGTGCAGGTTCCCCACGCTGACGCCAGGTAGGTAATATCAGTAAGAGTCTGTGATGATGAGCTCACTAAGCCTTAAGAGATGATACTAAAGTGGATAACTACATATGTTTCAGATCTTTGCTGTCCAGAGAATCCCTGGCATCCACTACCCTTAGTCTGTTTGAAACACAGTCAGTGTTTAGTGGCAGACATGAATGGTCATATGGCTACCGTGTGCTTCCTCCACTGGGTCTACCTCAGTGCTCCACCCAGGCCAGCGAGGGCGGAGAGCAGCTCAGCACAGCAATGTCCGGCACGACCATATCAGGTGGCACCAGCACCTCTGCCTCTCTGCCTTCGTACCTCTTTGCAGGTGATGCTGGAAGCCCCAGACAGTCCCGTGCTAAGAAGAGAGCTCTTTCCATGTCCCCTTTGTCAGATGTCATGGGTATTGATTTCAACTCCATCATACGCACCTCACCTACCTCACTTGTGGCCTATATCAATGGTTCTCGCAGCTCTCCAGCCTCCCACCCCACACTCTCACCTGTCCAGTTTGAAGGTTATGGTCACTTCCTGGGCGTGAGAGGCTGCGGCATCCCCATGGCCCATCCCTACAGCATGCCAGGCTCTTCGCAGGCTCTGGCCCCGCAGGCAGAATGCTGTCGTATGCAGATGCTTGAAGAAGGAGGTGGTCTGGAGAGCCAGATGGCTAACATGGTGGTGGAGCAGCAGTGCCTCCCAGAGGAAGGAGGGGCACTGGAGAAGACTTCAGAGAGCTGCAGCCAAACCACCAACAACCTGCTGCCACATCTACAGTTGCAGCCATCACTGTTGACCACTTTCCAAGAAGCTGCTACTCCACAGGGGCCTCCACCACCCTACCACTCACACCAGCACATCCACCTCTCTAGACGTCACTGCCAAATAAAGCTACCTTCTCAGGACTCTTTTCCACAGGCTCCCATGGTTCCTCCCAGGCATGGGGTGAGCTTTTTACCCCAGGTCCCAATGCTGGAGGAAGAAGAAGGAGAGCTGGAGGACTACGGGGCCCACTGCTGCAGGTGGTTAAACTGCAGTGCAGTCTATGAGCAAAAGGAGGAGCTGGTAAGGCACATAGAAAAGCTACATGTGGACCAGCGGAAGGCTGAGGATTTCACATGCTACTGGGTGGGCTGTCCACGTAACTTCAAGCCTTTCAATGCCCGCTACAAGCTTCTTATCCACATGAGGGTCCATTCAGGAGAGAAACCCAACAAGTGCACGGTACACCAATCAGATCACAGCCGTCCGTGTCTCTTCTCTGGAACTGAAGTCTATGCTTTATTTTCATACTTTATTTCTCTGCCTAAGTGAAAGAAAATTCTGTATGTTATCTTCCCTCCTAATGATACACAGATAGCACAGCTCACTCTCATTCAGATGAATATTTCTTTACTCATTTGTGAGCAGGCTGAATGCAGTCAAAGCAGGAACATGATGAATGTCAGTGGCTCACTGGGTTCAATTCTCAGTGTTCCATTCAAAGCCACAGTATCTATTTGAAGGCTTTTAAGCCTCAGACTGCAGGAAAAAAAAGCCCTTTTTTAGGGCAAATGCCTTCATGTGCTCCGTGTTTATAGCCAAGGTTTAGATAATATGACCTCTCTCTCCTCTTAACTGTAGCCATGGGGTAATTAGCGGAGCTCTGTGATAATTGACATGGGAGTTAACTCAGTTATGTAGTTATTAAATCAGCACAAAGGATGTTTAGCACTTTAGATCTGGCATAGCACCATGGCTCTCTGGGCTACTGGGCCTGCAGCTGGGGGTTTGCCAGGCCACCATATGACAAACTTGGCCTTCTGGGAAGGTGATGCCCCATACTCTGGCTCTCTACAGGTCTGAATCTGTGGCCAAAGATTTGGCATTTATCCATGTGCCTGATTATTGATGAACTAGTAGCTTTGTTTGTCCAAGATGGATTATGTTGTTCTTTCAGCTGTGTTGCAATTTAATGTTACCTCTTTAGTTTATTTATTAGTTTTGAATATAATGTGTGGCTTGAATATAGAAACAAGACTAAGAGTCTACAGCTGTACTGAGGCTTTTTGAGTGCTTTGAGTTAAATGCTTATGTCTGCATGCTAACATGCTCACAATGGCAATGCTAATATGCAGATGTTATCCAGGAGTAATGTTTACCAATGTTCACCATCTTAGTTTAGCTTGTTAGCATGCTAACATTTGCTTATTAGCACCAAACAGAAATTGCAGCTGAGGTTGTTGGGAATGTCATTAGCTTTGCAGGTATCTGGTTATAAACCAAAGTTTTGGACAATAATAATTTTAACGGAATGGTGATAACTGAAAAATGAGAGGTAATTCATCCCAAGGGTGGCATGAAAGTACCAATCAAATTTCACGGCAATCAATCTAATAGCTGTGGAGATATTTCACTAAAAATCCAAAAATCTCAACCTGCTGGTGGCACTAAAGTCAGAGGATCACCCAAGTCAGTAGGATTCCTCCTGTTGGGATTATAAATGCCTGTATCAAATTTCATGGCAATCCATCTAATACTTTATATTTGAGTCAAGACCAAAGTGGACAGACAGACTGACATTGCCATCCATAGAGCCGTGTCACCAGCATGGCTAAAAATCATGTATGGATTGTACCCGTCTCTTAACTCCCTTCTGACTGAGAAAATACTTCAGACTTAGATGAGTAATTGACAAACCACTGGCCAAATATGCTTCATGTGGCTGCTTTCAACAGGTCAATTATTAACAGCATGCATACCTGCAGTCGACCTTTTGTACCAAAATACTCACTTATTAGATGAAGCCCGCTCTGTTGCCATGGGGCTGCAATCGGTGGATAGGTCTGTCTTCCATGTAATCATTCAATAATGAAGAAAGTATTCATGGTCACAACCCTTTGCCAAAACCAGAATTGATACGAAGTGGCACTTGTGTTTGTTGCACAGTAATTATAGTACAGGCTAATTCTGTGTAAAGAGAAAAAGCCATGAGCACTTATCGTTCCTGCACTTTAATGAGACATTTTGATTCGGTGTGGATTTTCTACAAGTCAAGAATGAGCATTATGTCAAGAGTGCAGGCCTTTTCTCTCTTTACATGAACATTTTCATAGACCCGAGCATGTGTCTGTGCATGTGATTATCCACACCATCCATTATCTATACCGCTTATCCTCAGAGGGTCACGGGGGGGGGGCTGGAGCCAATCCCAGCTGAGGTATGAAAACCCGGAATATCAGAGAACAGTTAGAATAGCTTAAATTGCTTTAATATTTAGAGAAAGTTAGCTTCTTTTGAAAGAAATTATACAATTGTCCAAGATGTAGTACCCAGCTTTTCTTAGGAAATGATTGGCAAGTGAATAAACTGATTGCATGATAAATGAAGTGTGACCCCGCAGCAGAACAATGAGGTGGCTCTTGTTACACAGTGAACATATAGGGCAGGCCCAGGCTTGTACCTGTCATTTCACAATCTGTTTAATGATGATTCCACAGTTTGTTAGTATATCCTTGACACACCAGTCTAGATGCATCTGTCACTCTGGTTTAAACATGAGGTTTTAAAAGCACAGTTTAAAACCTGTCTACAGTCACTGTGCACACACTCATTAGGATTTATGGATAGTTATTAATATTCTGTGCTATTACCATTTTGTGGAGAAATGGCTGCCATGATTTCTACAACCACTCCAACACTGAGAATTCCACTCAGTTCATTTAAGTTATAACGACTGAGTTAAGTGTATTTATCTTTGGTTATTTTTAAAACAAGAGTTAGCACTAGTAATATCAGTTATTGGCAAACTTGGCCAAGATTTACTTCGTCTATTGCCTTTCAGTATGCATTAATTCCTGCTGTGATCAAACAGTGCATTTGCATAGCGTGGAACTGAAATCTTTTCACTAATCC
The DNA here is from genome assembly GCA_036023855.1 of Gadopsis marmoratus. Classification (NCBI taxonomy): domain Eukaryota; kingdom Metazoa; phylum Chordata; class Actinopteri; order Centrarchiformes; family Percichthyidae; genus Gadopsis; species Gadopsis marmoratus. Next base: position 48,392 of record JAVQJF010073262.1, read on the forward strand.
ATCACATTTAGCTACATGAGCAGCTTGTAATTTAAGCCTTGCTAATGCCGCTGAAGGCAGGCCTGGTAAGATTTCAGGTTTGTCAACATTTTAAGCACCATCCTTACAATTGTTTGGCGGGAACTACCTTGGTTTTGGCACCAGGAAATGATGCTTTAGTACCTGAAATTCGTTTTCACATTACAGCGTCAAATCATTTTGGCCCATTGTAAACTTTTAAAAAAAGAAAACCAGGTTGCTGATCAAAAATAATGAATTCTAGCCTGGAGATAATGGCAAAATTTGGATAGCGATAAATCACAATAATACATATGCCCTATTACAGCATATTATAACCATTTATTGATCCAGCAATCTAAACCTCCTCTTCAGTTTCGTGAAAAGTCCCACAAAGTGTCTTTGTTACAAATACTATTTTACATGTTTGAAGGTTCATTTGATTTATTTTGGTTTCCTGTTAACACCGAAGCATTCTGTCCCACATTTTGAGCAGTTGTGGCAAAACTGTTATTTCTCATGTAACATCCAACCAGGGATTTACAAGCCAACAGAGACAGGGACTGAAAGGCTGAAAATATACAGTGTAAGGAAACAGGTGAAACTAAAAGAGCAAAGAGGGTAGAAATATCACTGGTGAAACAAACAGGGAAGAGTGACGTCCAGAATGAATTGACCTCAGAGTAAGACTGGGCACTGGACAGACTCTGCTGGCACAGACGGCAGCTGTCATTGTTCAGCCAGGGCATGAGTACCTGCCAGGATCTGTCAGAAGCTGGCTGTAACACTGAGCTACACCGAGGAGCCACGCTGGTTTCTTTTCAGCCCAAACGTCCCTTGCGACAAACTAAAAAGCCCTTCGCGCTTTATGAGAGCTTCATGAGACAGAGAAAGAAAGAGTTACACAGTTACCCACCCCTGGCTGGTCCTGAAGTCTTGGCAGTGTTTTAGCTTTATGCTGGTTCTCACTTGTCTGTCCACTTTGGTTCAGAGAGACTATTTATCTCTGTCTGCGCTGTCTTTCTTGTGGTCTGTTGTTGATTCTTTTCTTTGAATTATATTTAGATTTTGGCCACTTTGCAAGTGCGTCCCCTTATGAAGGTGCATTTACTGTAACAGAACAGTGAAGTGTCTTTCTCATTTTGTGCTACTCTACAGTTTTCTTAGGTTTCCAATTTAGTCTATTTGCTTTGACATAATGTGAAGAATTCTTCATATTCAGCGCAGGTCAACCTAGACCTCATGCTTTTAAAAAATGTCCAGAATACATCCACCATCCATTTAACGTTCAAAAAATGATTGTCATAACATTGAATTGTAACAATAGACATGCTGCAAACAACGTTTTGCTAAAAGTGATCTGAAAAATCTTGCAGAAACAGCATGGGCTTGTTTTGAGAATAGATATTGTCAGGAAATAGCTGTGTCCTGATGAGAAAGAAAGTGTTTCTAGGTGGAATGCAGAGGAATGTTATTAGTGAACTATTAATGGGAGGAACAAAATATTTAAATTTGGCTTTGCTAGTGATGACTGAGAGGTTTCAGTATGTGAGGAATCTAGTCTTAGAGGAAAAATAACAAAATTGGACATGGTCTGTGTGTTTTCTCCATAAGGCTTAGTAAGGACATTCCAAACCCCCTGTGAACAGGAAGAGGGAGAGTAAAGTCCTGGCTTCACAAAAGAAAAGCTTTGATGATTCACATATTTTAGCAGTGAAGTCACTGTGGTCGCATGATACCGCAAAAAAATGAGGTGTTTTGCTGGTTTGCATTACTCTGGTATTAGTCTTTTCCTGAAGCCCAAGAAGTAGTACAAGTGCACGGCCATATGTATGTTACTGTAATGTAATGTAGTCAATTCTTCAGTCTGAGTTTTGCTGTAAATGTATTAAGAATAGTCTACTTAGTAAGTAAGTAACTTTTTTATAATTGGTAGCTGCCAACCGCTGTCAAGGTGATGCAAAATGAAGGATTCAAAACACAAACGACAATAGCGTGTATAAACACTGACCCCTGCTGGTGACACACACAACCATCAGAAAATGTAGTATGATATTTGTGTTAAGTCTAAATAATGTAAATGTATATCTGGGAGTAAAAAATATATAATTTATATCATTTTCTATTCTTTGGATGTTTTAAATGTAATTTGCATTTGAGAATTGCTATTAGAACTCCTTAACAAACAGCAGCCTGAATACTGCTGGGGAGGTTTTTACCGTTTGGGATGACCTGCGGTTGAATCCTTACTCAAGTTTGCATTTTTTAAAAGCCTCATGATGATTCTGATTGAATATCACTGTGATAGCAGTTCCTTTGTTTTGGAACAGGAGTGCATCCAAAACAAAATCATGTATTTCTACCACATTTGTGCAAGTAAATTTGTGTAATTTAGACTAGAGTGACCAGTCAGAAGGGACTGCAATCAAAACGGTTTGAGAGCAGTAACAATTTAATTTTGGATATGTTACTTTGGGGCTTGTGCACAGAAAAGTAGTGCTTGTTAAGGTTATTTAAGGATCTCAAATTTAATATGGTGACACACAGTAATATGCAATCTGTACCCTTTTGTCCAACTAAGTTATGTGCACAGAATATCTGGTAAGCATTATGATTGTATTTGCCTTTTCTCCAGTAATGAATTGCATCTTAACACCAACATCCAAAGGCACAGTCATTAAAATTAGAAGTACACATTTACAAAATAATTGCAGTGTAGTAAAAGGAATGTGATTGTAATAATAATCAAACATATAGAGACAAGCGATACAGTTGAGTTTGCTCCTAGTTCTGTTCCAAGTTGTGACTAGAAAACAAACTTCCTATAAGCTTGCCATAAAACTGAAATGCACCTGACTCTGCTAAATATTTACCCCTCTCAGGGCTTTGCTGCTTTATAGCTGCGTGCCTGTCGACCATGAAACTACTGTAGCAGTGGGCAGCCATGGCTTACTTGAGTGTCAGTTGAGACTAAATGACGGTCATTTTTCTCTTCAAAAGGTTTTCATTACTTCCTTTTCCACTCCCTCCCACACACTGAGGTCAGCAGGCCTTTGTCTGCTGTGATTTCCAGCTCGTAAGCTCGTAGCTCCAGGTATATGTGCAACATCAGATGCTTGTAGAGCTTATATTGAATATTGCACTGAATGGAGCCAACAGCTAAAAAACATAAAGAACTGCAAATGAATGACCCCCAGGCCTGTTTTGAATGCATGTGGTAGAAACACTGCTAACCTGATTGCAATGAACTGCTTGGACTACTTTTACTGTGTTTGTATGTGGTTACAGTTCGAGAGCTGCAAGAAGGCTTTCTCCCGTCTAGAAAATCTGAAGATCCACCTGCGCAGCCACACGGGGGAGAAACCCTATCTGTGTCAGCACCCGGGATGTCACAAGGCCTTCAGCAACTCAAGTGACAGAGCTAAACACCAGCGTACACACCTGGAAACAGTGAGTGGCAGCCGTGCACAGACACGTACAATTATGGATGGTATTTCAAAATTTGTGCATGTGTGTGTGTGTGTGTGTGTGTGTGTGTGTGTGTGTCTTTGCCTCTACGTGGAGTCCTACAAGCTTTCATATGTCTGTGGTTGTACAGAAGCCATATACGTGCCAGGTGCCTGGCTGTGCAAAGCGTTACACTGATCCCAGCTCCTTGAGGAAACACGTGAAATCCCACTCTACTAAAGAACGGCAGTTACAGAAGAAGGTACATACTGCAGCACATGCTGTAACACAATTCACAATTCTTTTACTTGTTTTTTTGTTTGAGAAGAAACTCAATTGTTTTTGAGCTTATATTACTGAGAAACATTTTTAAATTTTAAGTGCAGACCTCAATGTAAACTGCTTTCTATATTTGATAACTAGTAAAATAAACTGGATTTATAAAAGACATAAACCGGCATACCTTGACTAAATCTCATTAGTGATGATTGCAAGACTTCCTTAACATTACAACCATTAACAAAAGAAAAGCTACATTAATACATTTCACATTATGTCAATTCATTATGCTTTCATTTGTCCTAATTAACTTACAGTATTGAGTCTATACTCTCTGTGATGTGCTCTCCACCCCACTCTGTCAAGATCTGCACCTTAACCGTTCACAGAAAAATTATATTTACTTTTATTTAGATTCAAATATCCAGCATACTGGCTTGTCAGTTTATACATCCACGTACGTTAACACTGACAAAGCTAGGTCAGACAAAAACATACATATTTATGTTGTTTGTCCTGTTTTCACCTCCTTTATGCTCCACTTACGGCATTACAAAGTTTCACATTATGGCACTGCAGTGTTTCAGTTAAGATTGTTGCATGTGTGTGAGAGATTTATGCTCTTTGGCTCTTACGGAGGGTGATGTCACCATAGATACAGACAAAGAAGGTGGGTAGTTACTAAAAAAATTGACATTCTACAAAGTCTCCCACATGCCACAAATTCTTTCATCTAAAACTCAAATCAATGTTTACTGTAATTGTGATTTGACTCATTGACTGATGATTCTGTTATGTTGTTATATTTGTTTCTTAAAAAGACCACTGCAAAATCCTAACTTGTGTATTATATAACAACCCTTATTAGCTGTTTCTTGTCTTGTCTGCAAATAGTTCTGACCATAGCAAATCGGTCAAATGAGATTTCCATCATATCAAACCCAATGTTTGATATTATTTATGGCTGGCATTTATTTTGCTATAGCCATTAAATGCATTTACACTGATTGGTTACCTCTCAACGTAGTAGTTTGTATTGTCACTGGCAGAGTCCGCCTTTCCTGCGATTGATTCAAATAGCATGCACATGCACAAGGGATTCACAGGGATGGACGAAATTTGGGAAATGACAAGAGTTGGCAAAATTGGAACAGCCGGTACTGGGCATTTTGATTTTTGTGTCGATAAAAGTATAGCTCCAGCAACCTATAAAGAAGACATACATTTTTCATCATGGTCAAACACTTCTTTGGATAAATAATTACCGTTTTAAATGATCTTTTGTTCATTTTTGCCTTTATTGGATAGAGGGTAGTAGAGGAACAGGGAATGTGGGAACAGAGAGAGAGAGAGTGAGACAAAGCGCTATAGCATGCAACAAAGTTTTCCAGCAAAATTCCTATCCATCTAGGTTTCCAGATTCATTTTAAATTGAGTTTGGTGTGATTTTCTATATCCATGTCCAGATCTATTAACGAAGCCTTTTTAAGATGTAAAAAGAAGAAGTGCTCAAGGTGACCTGCAAGAGCATAGCATGATAATAAAGGCAGATGTGTAAGACTTAAACGTGCTTTTGGTTATATCTGGCTAATCGAAAAACATCCACATGACAAACTTAAGTGCACAACAACAAAGCAAAAAGGCACAAGACGCTCTATTCATTCATGAGTAACAGATGTAATACTGTAGATCTGTTATGGTATTACAACTGTTCTTCTGCCAGAATCCCATTACTGTTTGTGTTTATGCTCCATGTGCCATTTCTCTAGATGAAATCCACTGCTGGTGCAACCCAGGAAACGCTGACAGACTGTTTAACCATCCACCCTCTGCAACCAAGCCTTTCTCCTCTGGCAAGGATGGACAACAACTTGAACTCTTCCCCCCGTGCATCCTTTGAGTCATACTCCGGTATGTCCAAGCCCTGGCTCTTTGCGTTAAAAACAGTTTGATATGAAAACTAGATACTTAAAACATATCCCCCTGCAACCGTGTGCACATAATAGGTTTATCCATTAGATTTAGGCTGTGGTGGACAGCCCTGAAGTGTCTGTCATCCCTGTTCCTCAGCTGCTCCACAGGGACAAGACTCCTCCAGCAATCCTCACCTGGCTTTGTTGTGCTCCATACAAGATGACTACAGGTACTGAGGATTTTTGTGTTATTGTGTTGGTTATTGTGACAGTCTTATATGATATGAAATGATATGAAAAGAATATTTGGCATAAAATCCGCAAGATAAATAATTTTAACTATGTTACTATTCTTCCATTTAAACTTCTTGTAAATATATATAATGTCACAGGAGTTCAACTGCATTTTATTTTATTGTCACTAAAACACTCTCGTTGGTAATGTAAATGCATACTGTGTTAGTGCCCACATACCCATTCATAAGCAAAAAAAGCCAAAGCCAGCGGTAAGCTTTACTCACCAAGCCAACTGGTATTTTCTTTTCATTTTGTATTCCCATTGGCGCAGTTGGATCTCGTGACTGATTCAACTGCTTCACAAATCGTTTTTTCTCCCTTTTGATGATCTGAAACAATCAACTTAAACATTGGTTGTCATGGCTTCGGGACTATAAGCTCATAATTAGAATAATCAGTTTAAAAGAAAGCACTATTTTCTACCCTGATAAAAGAGTCTAAAGGGTTGTTTTTTTGGTGGGTGGGTGGGTGCTGCGGCTGGGAAGAGGCTTTACAGGTTGGGCATGGCCAGCAACACATTTCCCTGGTCAACCCATAGGAAAACCTCCCTTCATCTATACACTTCAAAGCATGTGATAAAGTATTTCCGTCGTTGTGAGCAGCTAGATGCTCATGGCTCCTCACTGGCTGTGATTGTTCACATATCAGCGGTAGGCCAAAGCATTCACTGCAGGATTCTGGGTAGACAATTGGCCTGTGAAAGCGGACCAGGCCTTGCCTCATTGGTCTCGACCGCTGGTATTAATGGATGCTATAGCCACCGACAAGAGCAGCTAAGGAATTCAATAAGTGAATCATAAAATCTAAAAAAATACCATTTAAGGTCCAGTGGGAGAGGAGAGATGCTGTAATTACTTTTTTGGATGTTAAATCGATTGTAAAATCCTTGTTGCCATTTTCTGTACACTTTTATGGGATTCATTGCAGTTCCCATTCAGTCTGTGCATATTGTCAGCAAACTCTGGCTGGGACAGCGGTGTCAGCTGCCATGGCCACTGAACAATATTTAAATGTACGAGATTAATCCTCTGTATTTAACAATGAGTGACTCTGAAAGTGATGTCCTTGATTTTGTTAATGTTGTAACAATGAGCAACAGAGGTGTGAAAATGAAGGTACTGATTTACTGCAGGGCTGGAACAACCCAGACTCAGAGAAAAAAATATTACCGTAATTGAAGTTAAAGAAGTTTTACTATTTTTGCTGATTCTTGACCGAAGGAGCCTTCCTGATCCTCTGCATATAAAAGAGCGATGACGGAACAAATCGCAGGCATAGACTTACACTATTGTGTTCTATGAATGAGCTAGTGTTGTGCATAGTGAATAGAGTACAGAGTGTAATACATCATAAAGTGCCTCAAGTGCCTCTGTTGCTACTTATATTAATTGCCAATTACAGAGAATCAATCTTGCAGTCATGAGCTCGATAACTGAAACACCTGAGATGGTACATTTTTCCCAGTATTGTGCAGAAACTATTTATTTTAGATAGCATATACTGAATATGCATATGTAATATGTACTACCATACATATGCTTTGAAATTTCCTACGTGCACTGTGTCTCTCCATTGCTGTGCAGTGCAGAAAATTAAGGGTTAAATCAGCACTGCGGGAAGCCATCATACTAAGGAAGTGAGGCAGAGGAATCCATGAAAGCAGTAATTCTTTCATCATTACGTGGATGTAGCAAAGACTGAAAAGTTTGAGCTGAAAGAGGGAACTTTCTGTGATTATATCAAATACGTCTCGTGTTGTCCATCTCATATGTGTCAATCAAGCGAGTGGAGGATTGCCTAAAGACAATTGCGGATGATGAGCTTTGTCTTTAAATGGCTGTGGAACCAATGCTTGCCGACGTCTGCGTCAAACATTCACAGAATGTGTGAAACTGTCACCTTACCTCATGATGGATTAATTAATGCTTTTGAGAAAATACAGTTTGTTGACGTACACAATTCTAATTTAAGGGTGGTTAAAGGTTTGACATCAACTGTAAGTAGTTTGAAAAGAGAGTATGACTGCCTTTAATGGTGATGTTTTTACATTAAATTTGAGTCATTACATACAGCTTTATATATACTGCATGATATTGTTTCTTACTAATTTTCTTTAGAATCAAATACATTATAGAAGATGAACCCAACAAAGGCAACAACTGTAGAATGTATTGCATTTCAGTACAGTATGCCTGCAAAGAAATGCTGCCTATTAAAAGCTTACAAAATATACAGTAATCCTTGATTCCATTCAGTGAGTAATCATTTTTTAATATGTGAGAAATATTTTGAAATCTTTTCTGATTTAAAATATTAGATACACTGTACAGGTTAATAGAAACCAGCCTCAAAAAAGCACCATCAGATTTAATCATGAAACACCTCTCAAAACAACACTTTCTACATTCTTAATTGCACGTCTGTTGTTTTCTGCATGGTCCACAAAATACAAATAACTATGAGATGTTGTTTTTTAATAATGAAATTATATATTGTTATTTTTCTTAATTCCTCAAGCAGAGTATTTAATTCAGTCTGAAATATTTCAGGTTTGTTGATCCTTCCCCTCACCAGCTCTTCCCCGGGGACCAGTGTGGGCCTTGCTCTTCCACCTGCCTCCCGCATCCTCCCAATGGGACATCCCTGCAGATCAACCGAGATCTGAAGCAGCCCAGCCAGCCTCCTGATCTAGCACATCACAATTCAGGTACTCAGAGGTTTATCATCAGTGTGTTCTTAAGGTTTGTCAAATAGATGCAAATACAGTTGTGCAGAATGGGAGGTTCTTCTGAAAATGAAAGTTCCATCTGAAGAGCCTGTTAGCAAATGTCTGGGCAGTTTGACAATCTGTTTGAACAGGTTTTCTCACATGCATATTAATTGTGCAGTATATCTTTATGATGTGCAACAGGTGGCTGGTGATTTTTCTAGTTAGACAGAAGCGGGCAGCACCGCTCTGTGTGGCTATAAATAGATATCACCTCTTTTCCCCTCTGAGTTGACAGCCACAGTGATGTTGACAAGGTGTTCAGAAACACACAATTTAGTTTTAACTGCTGAGATAAAGACAGGATTTGAAATGGCTGAAATGCACTGTTTATGCCGCTTTTCAACTGGAATGTATAATTTAAGGAGAAAAGCTGTAGACTTTAATTGAGTTGCTTTTGACAAAGAAAAGGATAAAAGAGTGAGGCTTTCTCATTTATCCTGTAGAGCTCTCAGGGCAGATGAAGATGATATATTCTCCTCCACAATATGGTGGGATCACAGCACAGACCAGCTCGAGTCACCTGATGCAAGATGATGCCTTTGGTGACAGTCTCCCTCCAGCAGTCAATAATCCCAATGGGGTGGCCACCTTACAAACAGCTCTTTCCAGCATTACAGGTAATGAAAATACAGTCTAAACAAAATTGCTCGAGGATGAGCACCTTATTACCATTGGATTTCACAACTCTCACTGTGCATACATGCATCTGTGTATTTCTGTGTGTGTGTGTGTGTGTATGTGTGTGTGTGTGTGTGTGTGTATGGGCGCGGGTGCATCTGCAGGATTTGATGTCCACAGCCAAGGACAGGACGTGGCTCCTAATCAAGAATTGCATGGAGGGGATTTCTTCAGCATGGTGGACCACAGCACAAGCCAGATCTCCTGCATCTATACAGAGGGATGATATTACTCAATAGCGGGTTTTGTTCCTTTGCACTGTTTTGCATGCCCGATAAGTATAAGTCAAATGGTCAATAGAAAAATAGAAAGAACACTTTGATGGCACCGCAACCTGGCTGTAGCTTCATTCGGGGTGCACCCTGGACTCACAGGGATGTCAAATGCAGATAAACATTCACAGGATCATCAGTTGACCTAACCTGAATGTCTTTGGATGGTGGGAGGCAGCCAGGGTACCCGGAGAGAACCCACGTGGACACACAAGGGCCCCAGCCGAGCAGTGGGTTCCAATAACCAATAACCGTCTTGTTGTGAGGCGACAGTGCTCACCACCGCACCTCCGTGCCGCCCCAAAATAAAAGTACATTTGATGATAGAACAATCTAAGATGCTGGGTTAGGTAACATTGAATGAATTGACTCTTACATTCTCAGTGCAAGGTTTTTATTTCTCTCTCTCCTCAACTAAATCTCTATAAATGCATCTGACTCAACACTCTGGCTTCTGCCTCCATAATCAATGTATAGTAATGACTGAGCCTACAGGATTTTATTGTTTACTTTCTTAGTTTTTATTACAGCTTGTGTAGAACATGTAGTAAGTACTTCAAGTAGTTTCTGGTGACATTTGCACAATATTCACCGACCAAAGCAAAGTATGCAAGGGATCATTTATTGAGGTTTTTCTTAGAACCATGTCTTTGTAACTATAGTAACAAGACAGCCTTATTGTTTCACTGTAATGTTCATAAACATATCCTGTTGTTTGAATGTAGTAATGTGCTATGAGTGCTCATGTCTTGATCATGAGGTAGATTTGTGTCGGTGACTATACCAGTGATTTTGCATGTTTTAGTTAATTTACTGCAAATGACTTACACACTGCACTTGACCCTTTCTGACAGCATGGCATAGTGCAGTACATTTTTAACCTGTTTACCTATAGCCATTTATTTCAGTTCATTTCCAGACGGTATGACAATGGACTTGTAGAGACTTTAAAACTTGCTTGAGGTATAGGTAAACTATCACAGTGATTATCGCAGTGCAGATTTCTCAATGCAATTTACACTTTCAGCTGCATTACCATGCAACCATAACACAACTATAAGTAAAAAAGCAGACATGATGATCACCATGGAATACCCAGCACAAAATCAAACTTGAAGTCTCTGCACATGTATTTTTATAGTGTTGTGAAATGCCCATGTGGATAAATGATTTGTAGTAAATGGGGTAAAATATGCAAAAATGCTGCTATGGTATTAACTTTTGAATATATTTGGAATGGATCAAGCAAAAAAAGTATATCATTTGTATCCTTCTTTGTCACTTCTCATACCTTATATTTCTCAGTAATATTAAGATGCACCAAACTCTCCAGTGGATACGTTTGTGGCTAATTCTATAGTTCAAAGGTCACCACACAGATCACTTACAAGGTTACAGTTCCAAAGTCCTGAAATTGATGAAGAAGACAGGCAAGTGCCATTACATATTGAGAGAGCCAATGGAAGACAAGAGACATTAGTTGATGCCCTTTAAACAGCCTGTCACTCAAGGGCAAGGCCAATGACATAGTGATATATTTGAAGCTCTCAAACGTAACGCAATAAATGGCGTGGATTGTTTGTGTGGATTTTTGTTGCTGCTTAAACAGCAGCTATGCACACGATAAACCACATTTTCTCAGGCAAAAATAAACAAAGTTAATTTATGTCAGCATCTCACTATAGAGGCAGTATCTCTATTAAACAAAACAAGACAAAGTTAAAAGGCACAACTGGGCAGCTACTTTGTGGTAGCAATATAAATAACTCATACACTGGAGTTATCCATGCAATAAGCTAATGTAAATCACAGAAATAATTGGCTGTGTACTGCTGTATACCTGGACCGTATGAAAAGCCACAGGTCCAGCAGGCACCAGACTTCACAGCAGTGTATTTTTCTTGTTTGAAATTGAAAGGACAAACTGTATTACTTGAAAATAATTCTTTTAGTAAAAGAGTGTCATGCTTTAGATTGGGGTTTCAGTAGTTGCCTAGCAACAACAACAGCTTTTCCAAAAAGCATCTGTTTAGTACTGCTAACCAAAAAAAGTGCTGCGCAGTGGACACAGGTGGTTGGTTAAGCTTTACATGCAGTAGAAAGCCTGTTAACAATGCTGGCTTTGTTTGGTCACCGTTCCCGATTGAGTGGTTTTCATCTTTACTTGTGCAATGTGGTCAAATGTTATAACTTGTAGCACGAGTACCATCCTTATATTTGCATGCACATATAGTTAATTCACAGATCTCTACGACAAACAGCAACAATTTAGGGCTGAAATGTTACTATCAATAATTGCTTGTCAAACAAAAGTGTGTGCTCTGAATGTCGGAGAGAGAGACGAGGCCCAAGTTGAGAATCAAACATGGAACGTTCACTCAAAAGCCCCGCGGCAGGTCAAGCAACACCTACGATGATAACATTAAATTGTCCAAGTCGACGATCTCACTCATTAGGAGGGGTCAGCGTTCCAATAACAAAGTAGGACAATGAGAACAATCTCAAGAAATGCAACATGATGGTTAATTAGTACACAGCACAGAAGAATGGCATCCCGCCACCTGGTCAACACTGGGCACTGCCTGGGCACATTGACCACTACTCTGATGATTACCAAGCCAATCATTCAGTTTACATTGATTTTAAGGGATATACCACCAGTGTTGCCCCATAATTCTTCCAGCCCATAATTCTTCCAGCCCTTGCCTTTACCCTTCCCTAAAAGGTTGCAAAAACAAGTCCTGTTTTCATTTGGGGAAACTCCTATGCAATCTCCTCAGCCCTCAACATCGGCAGAAACAAGAAATGACTGGACCACGTTCAGATAAACGCGAGGCCTTTTGTGATCCTTGAAAATTGCCATTTCCATATTTTATGACAGTATGAAAATAAAGTAAGCTGGATCAGGGTTAGGGGCGTCAGCTGAGGGAAACCAGAAGCCTACAGCATTTTCAGACCTGGCGGGACTTGCAGCCTTTTAGAGAACAGGCCCTACGTGCGTTTGCACCCAAGAGCACCGAAGTCATTTCTGACTTTTATTTCAGCATCCTGCGGTTATTCGTTGCCGTTAATGCATCGAAAGTGTCCAAGTAAACCACACTGAGCCACATGGGCTCGGGTAGACTGGCCGCACTTGTAGCATATTTCCAATGCGCTCAAATACACGCGCATATTTCTGGCGTGCTCTTATTTCCGCGAAGACTCGCATTAAGTGCCGCTTTAATCTCCGCCCACCTGACTGGTAAGGTTGCGCGCTCCCGGTGAGTTTTATAGCAACTGTTGCCCAGTGAGGCAGCGCCATAGTCACCGTAGTCCTGGCGACTGTAACCCACCAACAACAACCTCTCGCTCCATCATTACCACCTCCTCCACCATCCTCATCTCATCAACCAGTCCGCAGCTCAGGTTTGAATAAATCTCTCTACTATTTTTAGCCCGAATTCAAGTCCTTTCTCGCTCAAAGGGGACCACTGTGTCCAGGGTGTATTAATGCCGTGGTTAGTGTTTTGCCTGCTGCCGAGCGGAAGGCTCGGGGAATAGCTGGGGTAGTTTGCTAGCGAGGGTGTTTCTTTGTGACGTGGTAGCCTGCTTTGCTAACGTTGCCTGTGGATGCCCACAGCTGTGAGGGGGTCCTGTTCGCTAGCAGGAGCTAGCCGTGTGCCCTCACTGGGCGCCTTGTGGCTAGAAACGTGGTCCGCTTGGCAGCAAACGGGGTTCCAGTGTAACTTATTTGCTTTAAACTTCCCACGCCGAGTGGTAGCGTAGGTCTGGGCTAGTCGCTGATGCTAGCTGGGTCAGCTGGAGCAGGAGCAGGTGTCTGTTGTTGCTAGGTTGCTAACGCCAGCGTTGCCTTCTCACAAATGCCTGTTGGTATCCCGTTTTTTATTATTATTTTATTTTTTGGTGGTGGTGGGAGGAGGGGGCTCATCTTTTCGGCGATATTATTATAAGTTTGTGTTCCGGGTGGTTCAAATCTTGCGGGTCTTACAAAATCAGTAACGCCGATCATCAATGGAAAGTGCTTGGAGCTAGATGTCCATACACTAACTGCTATTGACAATAGCTAAGCCATTACTTTCCCTTTTGTCTTAGGGAGCTTCGCTAGCTTTCCATCTGCCCTCTTTGTGGCATCAGATGGTTATGATAAGCTGTCTGATAACACAAGGCAGTGGTCAGATTGAGGGGGGGAGACACCTACCCGATTAACGTTCAAACACATTAGTGGTATTTACCCGTTTTTGATCAGGAACCGTTTCGCTGTTCTGCATTGCACATTCTGCAACGTCAAGATTTCACCCACCCATTCTGCAAGACAGGTGCACCCCAGAGTTACTGACTTAACAGGTCAAAAGATTGCATTCTTGTATTTTTTTGTTTAAGGTGTGCTTCCATGTCCCTGGGTGTGCAAGAAAGAAAGGGAGGGAGCGGTGTAGATTATTGAATCCTGCAGGACCCTGTGCAGGGGGGGAGATGCTTAGTCGTTAGTTAACTGCCTGATATTGTGCCAGGTTGCTTTTAGGCTCACTTAAAAGTGGGTGAAAACATTCAGTCACATCTGTTTCAATCAAATATACTATATTCCCTTTCCTCACTATAGAATCCTGAACTTGCATTTTAGGATTAGGATGCATTTTAGTTGTGAACCATGTATCTGTTACTGCTAATGTACTAAGTCCTTTTTTGTAGGAGAAAGACCTGTCAAGTCAATTTTATTTATGAGGCCCAATATCACAAATCACAAATTTGCCTCAGGGGGCTTTGCTGTCTGTACACCCTCTGTACTTGGACCTTCACCACTGATATGCAAGTGGGCCTGACAGAGCCGGAGCACTTCCAAGCAATTCGGTCCAAAATTCAACGGTACAGTTTTTATGCATACTGTCGGTAAAACCCAAAACAATGTAAACATATTTATCAATTGGCAGATTCAACCCAAAATAGGTCATGCACAGACCAACAGGATGTTGGAAACTGCTAGTTATCAGATCATGTTACCACTCACCTGTGGTCAGGTAGTGCAGAAATAGTACCATGCCACCTGCTGCCTGGATCCTGTTACATTTCCAATCACTTAAAGGGGAGCTGATTAATTCTATTATTCAGTCATCCATTTTCATGGCTTAGCAGAATACAGCATGTTTGGTTTGTCATTCGCCCCAGTCTGAAATAATGTATATTGTTGATGAAAGAGGAGGCTTAAAGCTCCTTGTTTTTTCCTTGCTAACTGCACATCCGGCAATTAGGATGAACAGGGTACATTTAGACTTTGGTGACCTATGCCATGATGCGTCAAGAAATGTCGGCACAGCTGACATCCTGCCGCGAACTAATATCAGATCAAACACTAGCTTACTTATTTTGACTCTTTTTTTTTTTTTGACACATCTTCTTTATAATCTGAAAACCCAGCTCCTAAACAAACACGGCACTTTGCATCACTTCAGCTCCCTGTTACATATCCCTCCACCTGCCTTTCTGCTGTTTTAGCGCCTGATCACGCTCCTGTCTTGCCCTGGGTTGCATGTACCATATGTGTGTGAGAGACGGAGAGATTTTATGTATGGTGTACTTTTCAACCTTGATCACCAGCTCGCGCTTCTATACTTCGTGCCTCAGACTCCACATTTTATCATACATGATCATTAGACAGGCAAATTATTGCTCTGTGTTTTCTGGTAGCTGCAGCTGCGAACCTTGCACTCTTTACTACATTCTTGTAATGTTAGGATGAGGAACTGAGGAGAGAAAACGCAGGGCAAAATGTTGCCCTCCTTGGTGGCTTTTGTTCCTCTGTGTCTTTGTAGGGGCTTGCACTTGCTCAGTGGAGCACAGCATTTAAGTGGGCCACAAGGGAGTGCCTGAATGGTGAGGCAGGAGGTGTGTTAGTGTGTGTGTGTTTGTGGAGGGGGTTGGGGTGAGGCAACAAGAGTGTGTTGTGATGCAGGGGCTCTTTTCCCTCGATTAGGTGGTCTCAGTTGGGGCCATGTACTTTAGCTTTCAAACGGCACTGTAGAATATAAGTCTGCATCCTCCTCTCTTCACAAGTCCCTTTATTTGGCATTGGGATATAGAAAGCTGAAGGCTACAGTTTGACATTTCTATCACTTTGGTAGCCTGCATCCAATGGCTTTCACGTTTCAGGGGGAAGGAGCTGCTTGCTAGTATCTTAATCATTCGTGTTGTCAGGTTTGTCATTTCTTGTGAATTTAGGGCCATAATTTACAGCTTCTTGTCGAATGTTCAGAATATAAATGTTTGAACGGGATAAGAGTTTATTTTTCCAGGAGCCAGACTGCGGCGTGTTTACCAACAGCCGGCTGACGTGTGACAGTGATGGTATATACACATATCCCCCTCCCCAAGGTGTTGGAAATAGTCATGCTGAAAGCAGACGGCTTTGCGTTAATGAATCTCAGCGCCCCTGTATGATCAAATAAAATGCTGCTTTACGGTTCCCCACACTGTCAGTGCGCCAGGAAGGACTGACTCTGCTTTGTAGTCCCAACTTGTAGGTTAGTCACCCCCACACGAATAAAGTGATCGCCTTCACCCCAAGAAAAAGGCCAGTATGATACTGAAGATAAAGGGAAGGGGCAGGCTGTCTCTGGAGAGATTCGAAGCTGTTGGGAGACCCAGCTTAATTAATCAAGAGAGGCTTGTTCATGGAAACTGTGATGGGGAGGAGGTGGCCTTACCCTGGAAGGACTGGGTGGAGGGTAGCCGTACTATTATTAACTCAGAAACACAGGTTCACCATCAGTGTCTCTTCACACACTTATCCTTATTCCAAATTGTTCACTTTGCCTTTAGGTAGTAAGTGCTGTAGACATGGTGTTAAATGTCGGATGCGCAATATAGCAATGTTATTAGTAGTAATGACACAATCTAAAAAAAGATACATAAAAATGAGATCACTTGCCAGTTGTTCTTAGTGCCCTTTTTTTAGCACTGATCCAGGAATTCTAATCTCAAGTAACGTTGGGCCTGTAAAAGTGGGCACTGATCGAGCAACGGGAAGCAGAATCTATTTGGAGTTTGTTAAATATTAACTTGTTTTATGGCTGTAAACATGGAGACAAGACCATGTGTCACTGATGCATGAGGCTCTCAGTACATTGAGTACCACAAGGCAGAAACAGGTGCTTAGGTAGAATTGCTCTTGACCAGCTTTAGTAGCATTGATTTGGGTAAAACAGCCAAGCATCTGTGGTGAAACCTCATATTTTCTATTAAGCCTAGATTAGTATCTCATTTAGGCATATTCTATGTCCTGCGCTAACCAAATCTTTTCCTCTATAGAAAGCTTTTGTCGTGTAATATGATCGATCTGTCTTTTTGTTATTAAATGCAGGTAAGGATAAGGTTTATATTTGTTGATTTTTTTTTTTAGAGGTTAGATTTAGAGGTTGATGTCACTGATTTCACCAGTTGTTAGGAAATAAAAGGGGGTAAAAACCAGAGGAATAAAAGCCTGCATTTGACTTTGTTTAAGTGAGTTATCAATCTTTGATGCCACATGAGCGTTGGCTCAGCGATGCAGTAAGACTATCACGTCGTTGTTGTTATTGAGTTGTAAAGTCTCCTTGCCAGGTCGACCAGTAGGTTGAGTGTTCTTAGCATTATCTAAGACTGTATTTTCTGTCTTATATAGGCGCCATGCAGACCCCTGAGGCAGGCGCTGACTCCACCTCCACTGTCCCTCTTCAGACCACCGTGCCTGTCCAGCCTACCGGCTCCACCCAGCAGGTGCCTGTCCAGCAACAGGTATATACAGCCCTGTCTGGGTGTGTGTGTGTGTGTGTGTGTGTGTGCATGTCTATATTTCTCTGTTTCTAAATGATTAATTTGCAACTGTTAATGTTAATTAATGTTTGCAACTGGGTCTTGCCAGGCCCAGACTGTTCAACAGGTTCAGCATGTTTACCCTGCACAGGTGCAGTATGTGGAGGAAAACAGTGGCGTCTACACCAATGGCAACATGTGAGTCAGTCTGTTACCCTGCTCTGCTCTTACACCACTCCACAAATATTAGCGCAACGTCTCTGCAGTCTGTTCTTTCTCCTCTTAAGTCTCTTCACACCACCATTGATGTCACAAGCACATGATGTTGGTGGGAGTGCAGTCGTTTTGTGTGTTTGTTGTCTTTTCTGAGGGGTGTGCAGTCGTGTGTTTGATTGTGCTCAGTCACCTGAACATGACCAGAAGTAGGCCTGTCTTTTAAGTGCTGATGCTACGCCAGGGTCCCTTAGGTCTGAGGAATGGGGTTACATACCAGTAACAAGCCCACGCTGTGTTGGTTCTACTGCAATACACAGACACAAGATCAGTGCACGAACAGATAAAAACACACCTACTGTGTGATGTCAGCTACTCCTGTAAGGGGCACCACCAGACTAAGAGCTTAGAAATACAAAATCACACACACCAGGCTGTGTGTAAACATAATATGTGAAATATGTGAAACATAATATGTGAAAGTTATATTTAAAGGGTCACCCAAATCACATATAAAATGTTTTAAATGTATATATATTTGACGTTGCTCTGAAGAAAAAAAATCAACCATTACAAATGATAATACATTTTGGGTTGCCCTCATTATTATAATTGTTGTTGACAGTATCTGGCTGTGCCTACACACAAAAAAAACTTTGTTCAAAGAAAATGCAAAATAATACAGCTAATTTGAAGGTTATAATAATAATGATTTAGACTATTCTTCCTCCGTTTTTATTTTGTCTATCATTTTGGGCACATTGACTGACTGCTAACCTCTCTTCTGAACAGAAGAACCTACTCGTACTCAGAGCCGCAGCTGTATAGCCAGAACAGTGGAGGGAGCTACTTTGACACACAGGGCAGCTCATCGCAAGTGTCCACTGTGGTGACGTCTCATGGCATGACCAACAATGGAGGAGGGGGCAGTGGAGGAATGAACATGAATCTGGCGGGGGGTCAGGTAATCAGCAGCAGTCCTGGGGCTTACATCATGGACAACGCTGGACCCCACCCTGCCACCCAGACCGCACGAGCTTCCCCAGCTACTGTAAGTTCATAGCACCCAATAAGTGGGCCGCTCACCTGCCTGCGCCTGCCTGTGTTTGTTGAAAGAACACCGGACTGTATGTAGTGACTTTGAAGTGACCTGTAACTCTTCCCTGTTTAGATCCACACAGCCATTAGTTTGCCTAGACTCTCCCTATTTGCGTAGATGCTCCGTTTCTGTCATACTTCATTGATCCACGCACTAGTTTGATCCAAAATGTAGGACGCCAATCTCGGTATTTCTGTCACGTTTTCTAAATTTACGTACACATATTATGTCTCATTATAGCGAAACAACTTTTGTGTGCACCTCCTGCATGATTGTGTATGGTGTGTTTTATCTCTGCCGATCCTTTGCTGATGTATGCGGTGCTCTGCGTAGGCTGGGCCTGAGTCTCTGTAGTGATTTAACTACTGCCAGCAATGTTCACATTGTAACCCTTAATATTTAATGTTCAACTAATGCAGGGCTGTGTTTCCATCCCTGATTCAATCTGTCTGTTATTACCAGTCTTTGGTGTAGAAGTCAGGAGGGGCTTAAACCTGAGACACAGGTGTGTTAAGGAGGGGAGGATGGTCGGGGAATGTGCTTCTGGAGAACCACAGCTCCACAAACTCACCCCACGAGAGTCCTGCATTGGACAAAGTGCCTTGCTCATTTTCATGTAATCAGCCATAATGACATTTTCTGGCATGAATGTAGCTTGTTGACTGACAATGTACTGTATTAAGTGGATGTCAGTCATGGCAGATAGTTTAATAATAACAATGGCTATGTAGTGGAGAAATGTTTGTCTTTTTAATGTAACCTAAACTTGGTGCAAGGGCTTTTAACCTACTTAAGCTGGACAAGGATGAGTATTTTGCATAAGTGATGTAAAACTGGGCAGTATTTGCCTCTGAGCGGTGACTATGGTATTTAACCCCAGTTATCTGCTCAATTATTTCACATGTTTTGACGTCAAAACACAAAAGGAACCTGAGATGTATCAAAAGAAGTAAAAACGGATGATAAGTTTTGCAGTACACCGTGCAGTTCACTCACTTTAGTAGGTTATTGCTATTGATAAACAACACCAATGACATCACACATTGCTAATTTTCCAGAAATACACAAAACATGTTTTGTATCAACAATCAGCGTGTCACCCTGTGAACAGTATGCTGCCTCTTTCGCGTCACATTTTTTAGCCTTTTTGGCATAACTCTTGAGGCAGATGTGCAGGTGTTACTAAACCATCTTGGCTCACTGCCCTAGGATTTTGCTTTTGTAATGGGGTCTGGCCTTTTTCTTCGCACATGATAGTTGCTAGAAGTGGATCCGTGCTGGTGGAACCTGGAAGGGTTGTGTGTCTGTGACATCTATCCACGACTGATGTACTTAGTTGATCCTGATGCGCCTTTTGTCCCCCGTTTCTCAACTAGGCAAAGATTTTCAGTAGATGACAGGAAGTCCTGCTCTGCTTTGGTTTAGTGGTGCTTGCTTTGTGATCCTTTCTAGATTCCTCTTTATTTTTGCTAGTGGCCTCTAATGTGTGTACAGCAACTCTTTATTTTTCTTGCTTTAGTTTTTATTTCCCCCTCTTACATTTTGTTGTCCTGTGCTTCATGGTTTATCAGATTGAAATGGCGATTGAGACGCTCCAAAAATCTGAGGGCTTATCCAGTCAGAGAAGCTCGCTGCTCAACAGCCATGTAAGTTTGCTTTTACGAACGCTTTTGCTTGACTCGCTCTCTCGCTGTTCTGCCTCTCCCAACTCCGTACACATATGAGTTTGATGTGGTGCTTGCTGTTTTTGTTGCCTGTTTCATTTGTTACTATTGCTTTAAATTCACTGGCTGCTATAGAAATGCTTTTGCAGAGGTGTGATGCTGCAACATCAAGATTACAGAGTGTCAGTCTGAGGTCTTGCCAGACAGTTTGCGTGCACACGTGTGTGAATCTCTTGAGTAAAAAAAGCATGTATTCCCTTGTAGCTCCAGTGGCTGTTGGACAATTACGAGACAGCAGAGGGCGTAAGTCTACCACGATCCACCCTCTACAATCATTATCTGCGCCACTGCCAGGAGCAGAAACTGGACCCTGTAAATGCAGCCTCTTTTGGCAAACTCATCCGCTCCATCTTCATGGGACTCCGTACAAGGCGACTTGGAACAAGGTTCACCTTTTCTTTTTTTTTTTTTTTAGATTTTCTTTAAATCTAAAGGGAAAAGTTGTCAATTTGGAGATTCAAGATTTTCATCTAATGGCAGGATGCTTGATCCCAGATCTACTAAAATCCTCTGTCTGTCCCTCTCTATCGTCTTTCCTGTACACCTCACACTGAGACTTTATCAATGTGATAAACCTTTGGTTTTGTCTTGCAGGGGGAACTCCAAATATCATTATTATGGTATACGTGTGAAACCAGACTCCCCACTCAATAGACTCCAGGAAGACATGCAGTATATGGCCCTCCGACAGCAACCTGTTCAGCAGAAACAGAGGTACACTAGCAGCTAAGCATGCATACAGACATGTAGTACTCGCTGTGACATATGTCGCCGTTTTTATAGATACTGAGGTGAGCCGTGTCATTCCAGGTTCAAGCCGGTGCAGAAGTTCGATGGCTGCTCTGGGGAGAATTATTCAGGTGGAGGCCAGCCCCATCCTGGTGCAGCAGAGCAGACAGTCATTGCACAGAGCCAACACCACCAGCAGTTCCTAGGTCAGCTGCCTTTCTCTTCATCTATATGCTCTAAAACCAAAAACACATGGGATGCACTGAAATACACCGAATATTGTGTTTTTCAGATCATTCCACAGTGGTGAATTTAGTTTTTTATTACCCCAACAGATGCGTCACGGGCACTCCCGGACTTTGTAGACCTGGACCTGGGACAGAGCAATACAGAGAACATCAGCCCAGAGGATGTGAAAGCTCTCCAGTCCCTTTACAGAGAGCACTGTGAGGTTAGATAAAGTGCATTCTTTTCATTTTCACTGCAAAGTCACCACAGCTCAGTGTGTCATTCATAGGGTGCCGGGTCCCTCTTCAGTGCTCAAAGGAAGCTAAGTAAGCCCCTTCAATATTGTAGAATTCATTGAAACAACATCATCAATATGACTATGCAGGGATTGTGATCGGTGAAATGCAGCTAGTCCAGGCAGATCAATAGTTCAATGTACGCCTGCTAAATCTATTCCACTTATTTTCCCTTAAGATTGTCATTCTCTCCTCGAATCGAGTCCATGTTTTTTTTTTTTCTCCTCCTTGCGAATATATGCCTTTATCTGCCGGTATCTATCATGACAGCATTTTACTAGTTTAATCTTATTTAAGCTATCTTTAATGAGAATAGGCTGCTAAGACTCAAACTACTGACTAAAGTTTTACAAATTTGGAAAAAGAACATGTATTTAAAGTTTGGCTGGATTCAGAGTGTGAAGACTTTGGTAAAGGTCATGTGTGCTCATAGTGCCAGAGATTCGCAAATGCCAGCTGTTGGCATTTTAGAACAGATTTTTCTCTTCATCATGTGAAGTTTTCAATCACAGCTCTCCTAATGTCTGGAAAGCTATGGCCCATGTCATCCACAGGTGATGGCCAAGGCCTTATTGTCTGACAGATATTCACCTTCTGCTCATGCTTTAAAGGGTCGGTTCACTCAAGATGACAAAGAAAAGCAAACATATTTCCTCGCATGCCCTTGGCGGCGGTGGCTAGCCATGCAGATAGTTGACAGCTGGCAATGTCCTGGTTCCTCTGCATAACCCACAGGCCTCGCTTTCAACCGTTTTCAAAAGGGATCACTTTTTTTTTTTTTTTCACTGGATCACAGTTCCAGTGAAAACTATTCACTGTCTTGTGTTTCTCCTCTGCTTTTGTTTCAGGCTATCCTGGATGTGGTTGTCAACCTCCAGTTCAGTCTAATTGAGAAGCTGTGGCAGACATTCTGGCGTTATTCTCCCCCTGACTCTGTAGAGGGTGCCACTGTAACAGAAAACAGGTGAGGTCAAGCTGATGATAATATGCAACCTTTTTTTTTTGTTTTGTTTTTTTATATTAAGTCTTTCAGTGTTTTTCTAAAGAGAAATATAAGCTACCAGAAATCATTAAAACAAATAAATTTGAACTTAATTTAGCATAATCTGAAAATTCAATGGCGTCTTTCTAAGTCGGGTTTGTTCGTTCCTCAGCAGCATAAGTGAAATTGAAGCACGGCTCCCACGCTCACAGCTCTTGACGCTGTGCAGAAACGAGGTTGTACTCAAATGGATGAGCACCTGTGACCATTTAATGTACCAGGCCCTCATGGAGATCCTCATTCCTGATGTCCTGAGACCCATTCCCAGTGAGCCACAGTCATAGACACCTCTCATGTTTACCTGTTTGTTGTGTTAGTGGTTGTAATATCACAATCAATGACTCACTGTTGTTGTTGTTTTTGTCTTTTTGTTTTTCAGGTGCCTTGACTCAAGCCATTCGCAACTTTGCCAAAAGCCTGGAAGGTTGGCTCAATAATGCCATGAATGCCATTCCACAGAGAATGATCCAGACCAAGGTACACTTTCAGCATTCATACAGTTTACCTTTGTGAAAATGCTACACATAAGTCATGAAGAAAGGTATGTATGCTTACAGTATGTAACGCCTAGGCTTTTGTGTGCTCCCTTTTACAGATTGCTGCTGTTAGTGCCTTTGCGCAAACACTGCGCAGATACACATCTCTGAACCACCTGGCTCAGGCGGCACGTGCTGTGTTGCAAAACACATCACAGATTAACCAGATGCTGAGTGATCTCAACCGTGTTGACTTTGCCAACGTACAGGTCAGAACAGCTCTTTGTGTTCGGACATTCAGTGGCGGTGCTTTTGTTATTTGTACTATACTATCTCCTCTGTTATCCATTGTCAGAAGAATATAATTTTTAATTTTATTTTCATCGTGCAAGTGTGAACCTCCAGTTCTTTCTCTATGTTGCTGTATAGGAGCAGGCGTCATGGGTGTGCCAGTGTGAGGAGGGAGTGGTTCAGCACTTGGAGCAGGACTTCAAGGCCACGCTACAGCAGCAAAGCTCTCTGGAGCAATGGGCAGCCTGGCTGGACAATGTGGTCACTCAGGTGCTCAAGCCTTACGAGCACCGGCCCAGTTTCCCCAGGGCAGCTCGACAGTTCCTGCTCAAGTGGTCCTTCTACAGGTCTGCAAAAAAACCTTAATGACACACATCTGAGAGTGTGCAGCATGGTTTTTAATGAGCATAACACTTGCATTGTTTTTTTGCATGTCTCTGCAGTTCTATGGTGATCAGGGACCTGACCCTACGTAGTGCTGCCAGCTTTGGGTCCTTCCACCTGATTCGCCTGCTGTATGATGAATACATGTTCTACCTTGTGGAACATCGTGTGGCCCAAGCTACTGGAGAGCCACCCATGGGTGTCATGGGGGAGGTATAACTGTGGCATTTTATCTTCACAGTATTTTTTTATAGCGCACTGTGGTACACTATAGTATATGACATACTGTATAAAGTATACAGTGTGTGTCAGATGTGAAATGACCTGTTTGTTCATTCCATATCTTGGTAAAATCACCCCAGAGTAGATGTTTTACTAAATTAACTTTTTTACATTACAAAAACATTAAAACTATGTGAACCACTAATGGACGCTCTAATTATGTTTGTCTGATTTCAGTTCGACAGCCTCAACACCCTGTCCCTCAGTAACATTGATAAAGGTATGTGGCAAAATGTGTCAAGCACAACAGCCTGAGAACTCATTTTCCACTATCTGGAAAAGAGACGCTGTTGTTGACAATTGGTGTGTCTGTTGAGCAATAATTACATTTTCCAACTCAAATGACTTTGTAAGCTTTTACAGTCGGTTAAATTCAGTGGTCATTTAGGTCAGTGACGGGCAGTCGAATATGTGGTTAATGAACTGAGACTGATAAGACATTCTGTGCAAAGACATTTTGGGCCTAATTATAATACAATGTCCTAGCACACACTGTCATACTGTGCCTTTTTTTTGTAAATTATAACATTGATATATTTGCATGCTTATGTGTTTTACTCTTTCATTTATGTATAATTGGAAAAGGTCTTAATTGTAGAAAAATATCCTTTATAGTGTTAGCCTTAAATTAAGTTTGCAACACTGACCACCTGTAGTAGCAGTGCAGCAAACATGGAGGAATGTTTTCAATTAAACATCAGGGAACGCATCATCCAAGCATCTGGTGAAGACAGCGCAAGTTCATAGCAGTGTTTAATAGTAACATTTTCATGATTGCCTTGAGCGCTTGAGTCTACCAGTGTTTTTATACTGTATATGTGTGGCTCTCTCCTGTCTAGACGAAACGAGTGGGATGGACAGTGACTTGGAAGACGACACGGAGGAGTCAGGGGAACCTCTTGCCAAGCGAGAGAAGTCTGAGCACGAGGTCATCCAGGTGATCCAGGTCGGGGCACTAGAGGACGGGTCCCACCCTGTGGTGGGGGTCGTCCAGCCAGGTGTCCTCCACTCGCTGCCCCAGCCCCCGCAGGACCACACTGAGCACATCCTAACCCCCTCTGCTGGCACTCCCACCATCCGCCACTGCAGCGCCACAGGCAACACCTACGCCTCCGTTTGAGGGTCTGAGGGCACGGCTAACCTTGTCTGGCCTAATTTTGCTATCTCACTCTCCACATATCTTTCTCTCTGTAAGTCTAGATGTTTCCATCTTTTTCATGCATTGTCTCTGTCTGCACTTGTGTGGACACGCTCTCCTGTACCTATCTAGCCCGGTTAGTGGGGGAGTGCTGGAATGATGATACTCTGGCCAAGATGTGCTGTCCGTGTCTGACTGCTTAGATTCTGGATGTGCTGTCATCCCATAAGTCTGTGCTTTATCACAATGCGGCAGCTGGAGGAGAAGGACTAATTTGACCCATTCAAACTTTTCCTGCATAGGCACGACTTAATGCCTCGGTCTGTCTATACAGACCGGGTTTATCTTGAAGGAAAATTAAACTCCTTCAAACTACTGATGTCTCAGAGCTCAAATCCATGTCACTAGTCCCACTGGAGCAAAGTCATCGATTGACTCAAGACCTTTGCCTATTGTAAATAGTTTTGCTGTACTTTCAATTGGTATTACCCAAAACCCATGGTGCTATCATTGTTTTGTTTTAACTCCCTCCTAATTTTAGTATGATTTATGTCAACATGCATTCCATCTGCTGAGAAACGTTTGGCTGAACAAAATATTTTGAGTATTGTATGTAGCTGAAAAAACAAAGGGATGACTTTCTATGTATGTGTGGCATTTGAAAAAGGATCATGGGGCAGTTTTGTCTTTTCTGTTTGAAAATGCCTTTTGTTCATTTTAGATGCTCTGTAGTATGGTTTACATGACAAGCTGTAATACCGAAAACAACTTACTGGACATTTTCCCCTGTTTTTTGCAGTTTCTGTCTTTAATGAAATTTAAGTTCACAAAGGACCAAAAACAAACCAACAAGAGGAAGCTGAGAGTGAGCTATTTGGGCCACCTAAGAGCTGTTTCCTGTCCCACAGTGCCATGTTGCAGAGCAGAAGGAATGTCAGGGATTTAATGTACCTCGGCTTTATCATAGTGCCTTATCCTTAAATGCAGCTGTCCTTGTAGTCCTGACTGTGGGCGGTAGAGAGCCCAGAGCCCCTCTGCATTGTCCCAGCCACAGATTTGGCTTCTTGGCGACTCATGGCTGGATTTGGGCTGGCTCATCAGTGTTGAGACCAAGGGATGCAGACACAGACACACTTGTTGTTTTTTTTTGTTTGTTTTTCTCCTCTGGATCAGCTCTACTAAGCTTATTACTTATCTGAATCATGGTCTTTAGCCTTGCTCCTGCCCTCACTCTGCCCTCTTGAGGCCTATTCTTGCATTAGCCTTTGTTATCGGGGGAAGTGTGTGTGTGTGTGTGTGTGAGTGTGTGTGAACACGGATGCATAGGTCTGCACTGTGTTTTTATGTGCATGTGTATATAAGCCTGTGTGTCTGCGTGCTTGTGTGTATGTGTTAGAACACATCCATCAGTCACCCTACCTCAAACCAGTGGTGCCAGCCCTTTGACGCGTGCAGCACAGTCACCAAACCTTATTGCACACACACCACTGTACTGCACAAATCTCAACGCGACAGAGAAAAACAGCATTGCTTTTCTCTCACCTCTGATACATATTCACTCCAGTTTTTAGCCCATTAAATGCTTTCATCCTCTGTTCCCTGTTTAAATATCATCTTTGTACAGTGGACCAAAAGTAGATATTTTGTGATATTCGAAGAGATATATAGATAGATATATATATATAGATATATATATGTATAGTATATATAATGATGACACACTACATATATTTGTTGCTTTTTCTGTGGTTGATCTAATTGTTTCTATGTGATGGTTTCTTTCGGTAGCTCCTCTGTAATTAGTTCATAGGCTGTGAAAAGGGAAAGGCATGGGGACTAATTTCTGATTCATTAGACTACATCTATACTTGAACTGTTATAGCCTTCTATGTTGTGGAGAATATTGAGATTAATCCTCTAAATAGGAACATTTTGTTACTAAAATATTGTTTTGTTATTGTTTCTTCATGCTTGTTGAAATGGTCTTTACCATTATGATTTATTTATTGATATTTATTGTGTTTTTGTTTTGGTTTAGATGCTAACCCATTCTAACACATTATAATGGGCACTGATAATGAATCACGAATTATACCACTGCAAAGAGCAGACCTACTGTACAGGTGGACCAGATGTTTTTTTTTTTTTTGTTGTCTATGTAAGTCAAGTAGGTTGGTTAAGGCTAAAAGAAAAAAAGGGTTGGCACTGTATTTGCTGTAATCAGTCATTTTAGGTTCTATTACTATTCAAAGAACTCCTTTTAGATATTAGAAGTACGCCGGATCTTTGCCAATTTTTGTGGTTGTGCCTGTGTAGAAAACATGCTTAGCGGTAAAGGAGGGTGGGAAAGTGCAAAGACTGCCCGTCATTTAGGTTACTGGGTCAGTGGACTCTCTCGGATGTTTTGTGAAATCATTTCTGTAACACTTTGGGAAATCTGAAAAGTCAATTCCTACAACCTCAAAGACCCATCCTCACGGATTAAAATCCATGGTACACATCTCATACTGTAGCCTTTCCCTCATCCTGCTAGCTTGAAATGTCAAATCTGGCATTCCTGTTATGTTGCTTAAGGACAGTTTGCAAGAAAAGGTAAACTAGCTGTAAGTGTCTGGTAGTTGAAGGCCTGAGGCATTTTGTTTACATCAGTCTGCCCATAATGAACTTGCATGGTGGATTTCTCCAAAACTCTTGGTATTAAACTGAAGACAAGTTGGGAGAACACAGAGAAAGTAATGAAAATGTCCAATAAACAATGAATGAATACACAAACTTAATCCTTACATCATCTCTCACACTTTCTCCAGAGCCGCACATAAATCTGTGTTCTCCTAGTAACTGCGAAAAAATGAGCCGCAAAGTTCCCAAGAGCTCACTTAATTGGCTCCAACACGCACTGAATTTTTTGCGAATGACGTTGTAAAAAGTGATGGGATTCTTTCTGTTTGTGACTTAAAATGTTACAATTATGTTGTAAATCTGGGTAGTGTGTACCAGTTAGGAATGATGGTTTTGCAGGATACCTTTCCTTGCTCATGGCAGTTTCCTTTGTCACACGGAGTGATTTTTAAGAAAAAAGAAAAGAGTAAAAAAAGGATTCTCAGCTCCCTTGTCATATACGTACATTAACGAGAACATTGTAGATGTAAACTTGTATTTATTTTGTGCCTGAAGTGAATACGGCTTATAAAATGTTTTCTTTAACTCTTAATTGTGTGCTTTAGGATCATAAGTGCTTTCTGGTCTTGCACACCTACCATGTGCTACTAGAAACCGTTTTTGTTTGTCAGTGTTTCGCCATTGTTTTTCCACATAGACTTACATGCCAGACAGTGATTTAGCTTTTTGCATCTCAAAGCCTGCCTGGTCGACACTGGACTGATGCTAATGCTGCCAACACAATTGTACTTTATTTCTCGGTGTCTTTTAAATTGAGAAGTAAGATTGTTTTTGTAACAGCTGTTTGCAAACGAGCCCGTTTCCAACCAGAAAATGTAAAAAAAAATAAATAAATAAAAAGGGGGGAAAAAAAAGACATAAGCTATTCCTTAACTTTGTCATAGGAGCGAAAGCTAAGAGAGGCCTCTTCACCTGGACAAAATGGCAGCTTCACTGACCCATAGCAGACTCCAGTGCCTTTAATTTCGCCCTGGCCAGAGCAGATGGCCTGGGTGACTATTGGGTCTCTGGTGGGCTACAGAAAGAGGCTATCAGCAGACATTTCATTGCACAGGTGCTGCCACTGAGAAGACACCAGGGCTGAGGAAGTATAAAGACCTGTCCTCAGACTGGACTATTTATTATTTACTGGATGTGACATCACAAACACACACACACGCACACACTTAGTAGTTTACACATGGTAGATTATCTGCAGACGGCTTTTTATTGTAAAGAACTGGTTAATGAACAAGGAGAGTTACTGTAAGTAAAATGCTCTCTTATGACTTGTTTTCTCATGATCGTGGTTTCTTTTGTCAAATGATATTTTCTGAATGCTGTGACATGTTTGAGATTTGTATTTGGATGTTTTCAAGTGCCATTTGACAGTCTAGTGAGTCGTGGCCAGCTGTAGCACGCTCTAATGCAAGCACAAGCATTTGGCAGTGGCATTTGGGGAAGGTTTTAATTTTGATTCACCCTAGACAAAAATATGTATATATCAAAAACGTATATTTATTTGTGTCCTAATTATTTGTTTTGTTCTTTTGGTGAACATTTTATCAGATATGTTGGCTGAAGTGCTTCTGTGGTTTCTTTTTCAGATAATGTATAGTATCTGATATAATATATACACACAAATTTCACGTGACTTTCTTTTTGTGTGCCATTAAGTTTTCTTCTCAAATTGGCAAGCAAACCAATGCGCGTAGGGTGATTTGTATTGTGTATTTTACATAAAAAAAAACAAGGACAATTGGGGGACTTTTATATTTATAAAGACATTATCATTTAGTGTGTCGTATTGATGACTATAGAAACTATTAAAGACACATGTAGTTTGGTTTTCTGAATATTTCAGATCTCAGCTCAGGCTAGCTTCTTAGTGTTGTTTTCTTAAAATTTGTGACTTGTCTTTGCAGTAATAAACGTTTTCTTGTTGAAAGTCAGTGTCCTTTCTCATTATTATGACTCCACACACTATTCAAATTCCAAATTAATATTTCCCGACTCCAGAATGTGTTAGCCCATTACATTTTATTCAGCCATATAAACACTAACATCATTCAAACTCCAAATGTATTCAGAATGTATTACATAATTTTAAAGATTAAGATGAACTACATTTTCAATTATGACCACAGTGGTTCATCGCTGTATATTTTGCAACAGAGTATAAAATACTGCAACAGCTGTATGTAAACTGTACACAGTGTATATTGTGCGGAGCCTATGAAACGAAATTTAATTCCGTATACACGTGTGTATATTTGAATGACAATAATAAAGTCAAAAGTCAAAAAGTCAAACAGCGCTCCAAATACTAAAATATCGTTTGGTCAGTTGTGCTGAGCAAAAACAAATCATTCAGTTGATCATTAAATCCAAGCTACAAGCGACTTAACACTGAAATGCAATCTAATAACCTTGTCACTTTCATAGGGCACAAAGTTGATTGGCATCAATATTGCTTTATCTTCCTCTCACAGTTAAGTCCTTCTTTCCTTTACTCAGCTGTTGTCTAGAATGCATCACATTAAGTGGTGGTGAGGTTTCTTAGAGTAATGTGTGACCCAAAATGTATCTTCTGAGTATCAAAGATTCACCGCCTGAAGGTTTGAAAGGTGGTGGTTTAATGGTAGCATCATCCTACACATTTCAAATTTCATACAGCACGACTGAATATGTTCCATGCAGTCGTCATTTGGCCAGAATATTGTTAAATACACCTTTCAAAGCTGCTGTGGGTGGGTGCTTGATACTGAAAGCATAGATTTTGGGCAGACACTTTGAAGCACATGTTTCATTGATCTCACCAAAGTCATTAGCAAGATAAACTTTTCAGCTTTGCTAAGAGATTTTATGGATACAAGTAACCACACAAGACTATGAAACAAGACAAAATACTTAGGCAAATTACTAGTGCTAATGGACACTATGTGTGCATTAATAATAAAAAAAACAAAATTACAAAAAATATTACAATAACTTTTTCTTTTGAAAATATTTTTAATTTCAATGAAATATGGGGTTTGAAAAACTTCAGTAGAAAACATCACTTCTCAATTTCACAACAGCCTTGACTGATGGTAGAATAATAGAACAGTTTTATGGTGTTCAATGAGAAGCAGACGGCAGCTAAAATTAGCTTTTCAAACGCGCTTTACATCATTAAAAACAACTTTTCAAAAAGGGGGAATATAAATCAAAAAACATCAAACAAGGACTGTCAGCAATGAAAAATATTTAAGACTACATCTTACAAAAACATGAGTAATAATGAATAACATGATTTTACAGAAATGTCCTGATCTGTGAGGTGGGTAAACAGTCCCCCTTACATGAAGCCATATAAGCACTGGAGAGTCAACGAAGGAGGACTGGACTGGCAATATACTCCATAAGATGTTCAAACGGGGTAAAATAAAACAGGGTTGCATCCAATACAAGGTGCCACACTGTGTTCAGCTTAACTGGTTTTAAGCCTAAAAGTTTTCCCTCTTGCTAAATAGTCCCAAAAATGTTGTCAGTAAGTTATAAGGGCTCTATACACCTTAACATTTTTATGGAAATGTTCACACTGAAAAAAGACGGCAGAGTATGAATCATTTCGTGTTCGACCCTCTCTTGATGCATTTGTTTTGTATAGCTCTAATGCTACTTAAATAATTGTGTGAGTATTTGTGAGAGAGCCTTGTTCCTTGTTATGCACTTCCAATTGGAGAACAATGTCATAATACGGTCTTCCTTTTTAACAGACATCCTCTTGGCATAATGTTTCCAGAGTACGACTCCTCCCAGTGTGAAGTCCCTGAACTTACATACTTGGGAGTCTCTCTCAGTATACTGGCAACTGCTCGCAGCGCTGGATTTGAAGAAGTGTGTTTGGAGTATACTGCCGGCCTTTACGTCCTTGTTACTACACCTACAACCTACTCGCCTGTGGTTGGCAGTCCTCCTTCGGCATTCCAGACCTATTGAGTGGTCTGTTAAAAGTACAGTGTTTTTTGGTACAGTTCATTTTAACTCAGTCAAGAGGTTGAGGGTCAGCTATGGGCATTGTGTGCAGAACCTCATCCAGTAGCTGTAGAGCTCGGTGTAAATGGATCTCTATCCAGCAGGGTGTCTCTTTGATACTTTGCCGTGGGTAGTCGGGCCCCCAGCCCTTCACGAAGCTCATCCGCAGGATGCACAGCCTGCGCAGGTCATCAACCCCAATGCCTGCAGCAGCAGACAAACCTGCAGGGAAATTAAAATTATAGGCAGCAACTTTTAGATCGATGAGGCACTATAGGCTTAACCTTGCAGAGATAGGTTAGTTAAGTTACACTTGCAGTAAAAGTTGGAAAATATACAGGGTGGACATACAGCTAAGTAAAAAAAGTTCTACAGCCATACGCACATCTCGCACTCTGATGAGGCGACATGTGCTGCATTTGAGCTAAAGCCCACAAAACATACTCACTATGTAAATGTTATGCTGTAATGCAAGATATGTGGAAATGGATTTAATCATCTACAACTTAAATTATCATTTCTAGGCCTGCCAATGCTAAAACCATTTTGTAAGGAGTTCGAAGTACACCGTCAGATAAAGCAAAGCAAACTGCGTGATATGTACTGACTGTTCATTTGGTTATTCAATGAAAGTTTGTTCTCAAGCAATAAATTAACTCCAACTTTCTGATTAAATGAGAAAACGTGAACAGAGCAGATGTAATAGTACAGTCACAATTTTTCCACCTCAGCTGTATTGTTGCACTAACATGGCAATGAAGTATGGATAATGCATTTTAATATTAACACATTATAAAATCTGACAGAAATCTTAAAGAGTTTTAAATGTTCCAAGTCTTTGTCTTTTTAAATTTAGTAAACTATATAATATATAATGTTCTGAAACTCTAAAGCATGGCCCATTTGTGCTCTTGTGGCTCCATATCCTACATATATTTGGACTGCATCCTTTGGACTTGCAGTCTAAAATATCCTTGGTCATTTTCTTTCGAAAATGTGTTGATACCATATCCAGACCCAGTATTAACATTTTCCTACATTGCACAGTTTGCCTAAAGCATGGATCAATTCAAATGAGTGAAGTCAGTCCAATTTAGTTTAAGATACACTGACTGAATAGTTCTCCATATGTGGCCCGGTTTTTCTTTTATTTATCATTAAACGACACAGCTGGTTGCTTTTCTTCTGCTTATGCTGATCTATAATTCTCTTGCTCACAGCATTGCACATTCTAGTGCCATAAGTCTAGACTCAAAATGCCCACGGAAGAAGACGATGACAAGTAATCATAATAATACATTTGTTGAAGGGTAAGTGCAGCAGTCAGAACACTCACTGATGGCAGGGGCGATGCCTCCCACAGAGCCCGGGCCGGGAATGTTCCCAGCCACTGCTGCCGCCTGGGCTGCAGCTGCTGCCTGAGCTGTCGCTGCCTGCTGCTGCATCTGCCTGTGACACTGACGCAAGTCAAACACCTGGCAGGGGACAAGACAAACACTAAAATGTGATGACAAGACAAGATACTGAATGAACACTCAAGCACTGTCTGCTAATATTGTGAGGTTTAATGGTCATATATCCCATGAAAAATACATCTAAAAAGGGGACGCCCTGCATATATTACTGTGATTATGGTGACTCCAGCTCTGAGCATAATTGCAATAACATAAGAGTATGGGTTTTACAATGGCCCCACCTTACTCACATAAGAGCCTTAATCGCATCATGACTGGATTATTTGTTTGCATGTAAATGTAGCCAGAACAAAACAAATGTGCAAGTTTCTGATAACACCTACTTGGAATGTTTCTGCGATCTCACCTTGATGTATGCGCTGGGGTAGATCTTGTGAACTGCATCTCCAGGGGCACGTCCTGCCTCTCGATCCAGGTAATAGCTCTGCACAAACACTGCATGGTCGCTCAAACAGCGCACCCAGACGTCTCCTTCACCTTTGCACTCCAGCTGCACACCTTTGCCAATGTGGAGCCTAAGGAGAGAGAGGAGGGGAAAAGACTGGTAACACACAGTCAGAGAAGTGAGACATTAAAGAAACTGCATTACTGTCAATCACTTATATCTAGAGACATAGATGAAACATGAATTGCTTGAATGAATTATATGATGATATATCTCTAAGTATGTGGCCAGAGTACCTGGCTCTCTCTATGTTCTCTGTCCTGTGGACATTGCTTAGCTGGCCCAAGCAGAAGCGATCCCCTCCTGACGGATCCACGTAGCCGTCCACAGTCACTATCGGACATGTGGATGGCACCTTAAACGTCTCCCCAACCTGGACGTCCATCTCAAAGTACGCAATGGAGCACCAGTATTCTGGAGCTGCAACAAACCTCGGGGTCAAATGGGTTGCACAGATTGTTAACTATACGATCTGCAGCTTGATACTCACCAGGGTGATTGGATATGGGTGGCTGGAATGCAATTTCATTGGTAACAGGCCCTGCAAGAACATGTCCATATTAGTTTTGTACGAGCAATTCTGAAACCACACCCGTTCTTAAGATGTGTTATATTACTCAGAAATAAGCAGATCACACAGAAATGGTGCTGAAAATGACCCAATTTCATAAAATGTCAGGGGTGAAGGCTGATCTTTAACATGGTTAATGTTCACTTCAACCACAGTAATACATTATGCTTTAGTTTGTCACCTATTCATAAATGTATAATGCACTAATATATCTAAACATGAGAAAGTCTGCTGGAGAAAGCTATGTTGACCTACATCATCTATGCTTTTGGCCTTGCTGCGATCACTTTTACATCTGGTAAATTCCCTTAATATAGAAATCATCTTATGAGGTTCCATCAAATAAAAAGAGATAACACTGGTGTCTTCAATAAATCAGCCTGTATCTTAGCTGCCCTGTCCTAGAATCAGTGGTGAACTAACAGCTCCATGCCTCCCTAGAGGTTAATAATGTCCTCCAGGCACAGCAGTCAACGTCAATTACTAAATAACTGATTAACAAAAGCTCATTATTCTAAAAATCTGTAAATTGTTTGAAAGACTAGGGACTATTTTTTAGGCTTAATGGGAATTTTGCAGAAATGTTTTCCATGTTTTCCATCCACTCACAGTAGTGCCCTGTGTGAGGCATGGGTGGATGATGCTGTAGATGCCCATTCTGATGTTGAGGCACCGCAGGGGTGAAGCTGCCGTTTCTGCTCCAACTGGGGATGGGATCTGTAAAAAATTAATGCCAATTTCAAATGTGTGCAGGTAGATCAGACATTACAACTAAATACTAAAAACAGATTAAAGTAACTTTGCCCAAATGAAATTTCTAACCATTTTTGCTAACTTTCTGTTTTGAAGTGACCTAATACTTTTACAGACTTTTCTTTTTTTTTTTTTTTACTTGATTGCATTCATTTATTTCTGACTGCTGAAAAAAGACCAACGAGTGCATCTTCCATTATGTTTTGCATGTATGTGTAGCATCTCACCTGAGGGTCCAGCACTGATGGTACAGAAAGCAGAGGTTGAAGCTGAAGTGCTGCCCTCCGATGGGGGAAGAAGAACAGGGCTGCTGAAGGTCTCCTGTGGACCGGGCCTTGACGGAGGATGCGGGATAGTCTGCAGGTGGCTTTCAGATTCCTGGCTGTCATAGTCATAGTCATACTCATCCTTTACCAACCGTGAAACTACATGAAAAGAACAGACATAAGTAAGACTGATGGACATCCACAAAAATCATCAACACGCTAACAGGACAGTGGCACCTATTCTTACCTGAAGGTGAAATGCTCAGCCCTGACAAGTCTGCAAAAACATGAAAAAGATCAGATATATCATTCAGTCAGTTTATGTAGGTGAATATTCTGAGTAAGAAACATGTGCTGTACTTTCTTTAACCAGATCAACCAGCTTCATCTTCACAGAACTTAAAAAAGTGTCGTGGGATAATCCTCCAGTGTTCCTGTAGTATCATTCTATATTTACCAATAACCCCAAACTAAAAAGATCTAGATCTAACCGTGATCCCTACTTACCAATGCCTGGAGAGACAACCCTCTCGTAGTGGTATGGGTTGACACAAACATTGTCACATTTCAGGTCAAAGGCATACTGGCAATATTTCACGTGTTTTAATTCATTCTTGTGTAAATCAGGCCATCGCCACAGTCGGGCATAGACAACATGGGGAAACCCTTTACGCCCCGCAACCTAAAGCACAGAGAGGAAGATCTAATGAGATAAGTAGTGTTTCTGTGGCATCTCTCACAATTTCCTCTTACAATTACAAGGAGTGTAACAGTAAGCCAACTTGGTACTGCATATCTGCTAATATACCTGTAGGCGTCCATCCAAAGTTCGCTGTATGGTCACACACTTGCTAGGATGAGCTCCATTCGTAGTGATGGCTGTGATGAGGGAATCCAACTCATCTTTCTTCTCCTTCAGCTTCTTGACAAGACTCTCAATAGCTCGCTTAGCAAAGCTTTCACTCTCTCCTCCCTGTCGGTGGCACATCAGGCTATGGACAATGCTCAGGCAGGCATCATTACTTGTGGGAGTGTTCGTGATTGACATCTCGCTCCTTAGGTTTTAACCTTGGTGGAGACTTTCAACTTGTGTCCTCTATGCCTTCACCAGAAGTAGTGTCAAGGTGGAAGCACTGTTGATACAATGCTGCCCGAGCTTTGCAACCTAAAACTGACAGAGCAGTGTGTTATGACTGGAAGTTCAGATGGGTATCACATTGCATTACATAAGAGTAGCACTTTCTGCGCATCACCGTGACTTAATGTTATCATCATGTCTCCTGCATTAAGGCCATCAGTTATATTTTATCTGAAATATAAAAAGCATTCGTGTGGCAACTTTGCTTTCTCACTTTTCAGAGTGGGTTTATTGATTACGATCAAATGAACAAAGGGAAACGTTAACGTTAGGTTTTTAAGAGCATTTTCACAACGAATGTCGCTAACGTTAGCCCCGATGGGTACAAGGGCCAGTAGCACATCCTTCCTAACAATGCCTCAGTAATATGCGCCCCACCCTGACCTCAGTTGCACTGCTCAGCTATTACTAACGAAAATTCAAATGCAAATGAATACATATGTTCAGTTAAAC
Organism: Gadopsis marmoratus; assembly: GCA_036023855.1. Taxonomy (NCBI): domain Eukaryota; kingdom Metazoa; phylum Chordata; class Actinopteri; order Centrarchiformes; family Percichthyidae; genus Gadopsis; species Gadopsis marmoratus. The sequence goes on from JAVQJF010073262.1 coordinate 85,508, forward strand.
GTACGATTGCTGAAGAGCACTGTTAGCGAACACTGCCCAGCTAAGAGTCAAAGAGTGGCCCATCACTGTTAGTTAGCTAACGCATGAAAGCATTCGTCTCAAATCAAACACAACTTACAGTTAGTTATCCGTGTCGTAGCGTGGTAGGAGACGACGAGTGAGTGATTCTGGCTACCTGAATTCTGCTTGCGTTGATATTATTTTGGCTAGCTTGCTGCCTCATACGCCTCTCATAGGCTAACGGCTAACGCTAGCTCGCTAACCTTCCACTGTGATTGCACAAATCCGCTTCCTCCGAAATGTTACCATATTACATCATGTAAACGTGCACTCGTTTATCTGTTCGCCTTATTACACTGAAACTGTGTTATATATATAAAAAAAAATAACAATAAAAAGCATATATATGAGCTAGCACGTTTACTGCTTAGCTGGCCACGAAAATAAACAAAAAAAAAAACCCGTAGTGAGACCATGCAGGCGTGGCGCTGCTGTTTGTTATCATATTTGTTAAAGAAAAAAACACACACAATACTGTGCAAGTGATGGCTAATTCACAGAACCAATTCATCTACTTTTGTGTGTTTGTCTCACTGTGTTCTGGGCAACATGTGTGCTGGCTTTTTTAGGGTTACGTTGCACCAGATGTTTCCAGTCATCCTGAAAACGTTTCTCCACTCAAGTTCATCAAAATTACTCAAATGAGCCAAATGAGTCAGTATTCCAACGTCAAGTATAAATCAAACAATCCAAATGTCTTAATTGCAATAAACAATGACCACTTACCTGGATTACCAAGTCGGGGAACTGCTCAGGGGCCCCCAACACCCCAGGGTGACTGGGAATCAGTTGGTTTGTTGGACATGTGCAAGGGAAGCACATTATCAACTGAAGTGATCTAGTTATACGACCAGTATTTCATCGCTGGTTGGTTTCTAGGGCTGAAAACTGCAAAGTGTAGTCTGCTATGTGAACTGTACCAGGTGGGTGCTTAAAATGTACAGGGTTCATATACAATAGAAAGTGAGAAATTGGGGAGGCAATAAGAGCCCACAGCTCCTCTCTGCCCCAAAGGCCATCTAGCAAGTTAATACAACCATGGCAATGACATGTTGAACTTGTTCTTTAAATTCTAGATAGACATGTTTCGTTTTCTGTAGTGACATGTTTAAAAAATGGAACGCAATGAGGCGAGTCAACTGTAGTTGCCATCTAGGAATGTAAAAACATAACCCTCATTGTTGATTTTAAAATGACATACAATTGCATTAATGTCTCCTGCCATTCTCCACTGATAAAAAAAAAAAAAGGTATACTGGTATGTATACTGATTTTGAAATTACAGTACATTAGCAACAGTGATACACGTAACCCTATGAACAGATTTATTACCATGAGAGTGAGAAGAGACAGAGGAGAGGATTACATTGTGTAACAAAACCCATACCTGGAACTAAATTAATTCTGAATCACTTATATATTACCATTTTAGAACATTTAATCATCTTTTTTGTCATACATGTCCAAATAAGTCTCTTCTTGTCATCAGAAGGTTGTCACCATAGAACTATATTGATTATAATACTATTTTGTATTTGCTGGGTGCATGCTAGTAATAGCAATTTTTGTGCCGTCCCTAAAATAAAACAACAACAACAAGCCATTGTGAACAAATAAGTCATTGTATGTTGTTGATTTTATGAATATCTTCCATACATTGAAGCTTTATTCTAGCTTTAAATATGCTCCACACTGGGAAATCAATTTGTCCACTGCCAGTCCATATCTCGACCCTGCACACTTGGCCTATGTAAATCTGTGTGCTGAGTGAGGATCCTATTAAGTTAGAAAGTTCCACAGTGTTATTCCATTATTGTTATCTGCTTCCGACTGTTAACAGCAGAAGCTAGGTGATGATGTGACGTGTATTTTTTCCGTTTGTACTGTTGGCTTGATAAGGGCATCAGCATGCCCGTGTCAGAAAAAGGAAGTGGGTAGGTTCAGAGGGCACCAAGCAACCTGATGGCAGGATTGTCAATAGAGCATGTTGGTGTTGGAGACCAGGAATCTGACACCACCTTCTCACAAATGCTGCCACTTGGAGTGGCGTCTCGTCCTGAGTGACGGTCTACAAGGCCCCAGGCTCTGACACCTCGTTATCGCTATTGCATGGAAGCGGGCAGAGAGAGGCCCGCCAGGCATGTGATGCTAGAGGGATGGGGATTAAGTTTGTTAGGTGGGGAGTGCTGTGATTACCTGACAATGACACAGGATATACAACAGATCAAAACTTGCTCAATGAATATATTTGTTTTCAGATATTTTATTTTAACACCCATAATAACACTATTGTTGGTGTGACAACCAAAAAACAGGATATGAATGGCCGGGGTGTAAAGAATGATTTCACAGCAGTTGACAGAAAAAGAAAAATTGTACATTTTTCAAACAAGACCCCATGAAAATCCTCTCCTGGTCAAAATCCACCAAAAATATATTTTCTGCAAGTTTGGCAAGCAAATAGCAAAGAAGGAAAATGTCAAATGCTTAAAATCAGTTCAGTGGTTCCAACATTCCATAGGGCACAGAAACAAATGATGCCATTTACAAATCTGCAGCATGTATGTCTACTTATAAAGCATGTTGGCAAGACTATGATTAAATTACAGTTGAATTTTTCATATTTAAAAAACACAGCATAGTATTGGTAGTGCAAATCATTGTAATGTGATGGCCTATCCTAAAATGTAGATTTTTACAGTTCAGTTTGGATAAGATGAAGCTTCTGAACTTATGCATTAGGAATCATTTCTGCCGGAACAAAATGTAGTTTTCAGAAATGTCTGTTATCAAAAGTCAGCAATAATACATTTAAAGTTTGCAATAATATGGTGTGTGCACTAAAATAACCCAAAGCACAAACTTCACTTTTGTCAGATTCTGCATCTTGAAACTTTGCACCCAGGGCACATCTTTTGTACTTAAATAGATCTCAAAGACATTTTTACAAATTATTATTTGGGTTGTTATTGTAACTGATATCAGTGCTGTTGTATTTAACCTTTGAACTCACCTCTAATGCAAACAGGTTGAAGAGAAATTCCTACCAGGATGTCCAGACATTTGCTATCAGAACTTTCTTTTGTCTTCTCCTTTTGTCTGTTACTGTGTCGGATGGGACTGATCCCATACTTACAAGAATATGGTGCATCACTGTCATTAACAATGAACTGTGGAACCTTTGGATCAGAAAAAGATTCTGAAATGCAAATATCGGCAAATAATTATCGATTGTTTAAAAAGATTTGCAGCATTACTTTGAAAGTGTTATATATTCTATACTAATTAAATAACAGCTTTACCTTTACACAATTACAAATTTACATCATGTAGCACAGATCTGTGTCTAATTTACAACTAAGTCTAGACTCGTGTTTTTACACACCACTGTATGAGATCTTAGATACTGTGGAAACAAGAACATAGATAGATAGAGAGATAGATAGATCATTTCATTTAGCTCCATCAGTGCACAGTCTCTATCTCTGTGTAATAGCCTCACTTTCAGGACTATCTGCAGCCGCACTCTGCCACCACCATTCCCTCATACTTGTGGTTGAAAGTGATCACCCCATTGTCATGATAAAGGAGTGAGATCGGCTCCAACTTAGTGGGTACACAGCAGGCACGCGATGCCTTCTCTGGACTCTTAACACTCAGCAGTGTCTGCACTATAGCATGTTTGGTAGGCGAGACCTCGGAGGTCATAGGTGGATTGCACACACCGTTGCACTCATATGCCTCATAGCCCAGAGGCTGGATGATCCACGTATCCCAGCCAATGTCTTTAAAATCCACAAAGAGTGGGGTCCTCTTGCACGGCTCGCTCTTAACATTGCGACGGATGCGGGGAGGCGTGTCATAGATAAGATTGGACTGCAGTTGCATGAGAGACTGTTTGTCCAGCTCGTCCTGGTTAGCATGGCCAATGTTGTGATTAATGTGTCCCCGGAAAGCTTGCTGGCTCCGGCCCACGTTTTCAGAAAGGTCATTCTCATGTTCAATCATCTGGCTGAGCTCTTGTTTATCCTGTTTGTGGTCTCTGTTCTGATCATCTGAGAATACAATCATCACTGCATTGTGTTTCCCCTCCAAGCTCCTGTCGATATCAATCTCAACTGACCTCCCGCCCTCCTCTGTGACCTCTTGTGTGGCCCCTTCCTCTTCTGACCCCAGACTTGCAATATGGACCTCCAGTCTGTGAGTCGCACACCCTGACTTGAGCCAGAGCGTAACCACATGAGTCAGGTCAAACGACACCCAGCTGTTATCTCTGGCATGGATCCGCCTTGTAACCAGTTCCTCCAAATCCTCTATCTCCACCACCTCCTCTTTATCCCTCCTTCTCCCTTCTTCCCCCACCTCTTTTGTCCAAACAACGCCCTCATGTATTTTGTAGATGGTCACCTTGCAGTCAATGCCAGTATACAGTCTTTGGGGCTTCTGGACCAGGGTGAAAAGGCGAAGCTCAGCTATTGTTATGTGCTCATGGTGGCGCATTGAGATGTTGAACAGCAGTGGATGTATCCTTACACCCCTGGCTGTTATACTGTAGGGGGATGAATCTGAAATCAAAATATCAATAAGTGTGTCTCAGGGCATTTTGTATGTTTCTGTGGTCAAACCTAGAATAAAACCTTAAATATTAAGATGTACCCTTGTGTCAAATGCATAGTTACTATAATAGATGTTTTTGGTTTGTTTAAAACATATTACTCATAAATTGTTAAAGCTTGGTTCAAGTGAGCTTCATTGTTTCAATCAAAACAATAAACACTTCCATAAGCACTTCCATAAATCAAAGTAGCCTAATTTGTTAAATCATAAAATTATTAGATTGTCAAACATCATCCCAACGATTGTAATGCTAATCCTTTGGGGGGTACATGTAATGTTTTATGCAATATATACAAGATTTCTGTGGCGCTAAACAAAATCAAGTTTGTACCTTCGTTCTTGAAACTGCGCACAATGTTGGTTGAGGGCACAGCAGTGCGGTCACGGGCAAATCGGTTGTACAGCTCCAGCATGTACTCTGGTGGCTCCTTACGGGCAGCGAGGAGCCTGGGCTGGGGCCTCAGCTCTGTGAGGTTCATTGTGGACAGAAACTGGCTTAGAAGGTCCTGTGCATCAAGTAGCGGATTATCACCTACATCCCTACCGCCTGATGCCCTGTGGTGGTTCTCGAGAGACCTGATGGGACTGCTCAAGCTCAAACCAGTCAACATCAGAAGTAGGACATTCAGAGAGCGGATAAACCCAAGGCTGGAGAAGACTGAAACGGTCATGGTTTAAATCCAAAGTTTGAGCACCAGATGAAAAGATGTGGTGGATCCTTTGGAGACGACACCTGCAAACAGTTCAACCTTTTGAAGGAAGGACTCACCTTCTCTAAAGGACAACAGGTTTCTGTTAGGGGCAAAGAGAAAACAGCTTTGCCCTTGTTGATCTTGTAGTTTGGTTCTGAGGGCAGGGCTGTGCTGTCCAATGTGCTGTGCTGACATGTTTGGAGATGTCACTAAGGTCCTGCTCGGCCCTCCTCTCTCTCTCCCCGCCAGGAACATATGACTGTCCATAATTTCCACTCATATTCTGTCTCATGTTGATAATTTTCTCTTGATTATCTGCCGACAAAACTGTGATTCTACATTAACATGACAGTTGATTTATGAACTGTGATAATCAAAATATGTAACATGCTACTTTATATTTAAAGAACACTGATGAATTCATATTAAGGAGGTTATTGCAATTATGTTCAACAAAATGTGGGACAAATTAAACTAGATGTTGTGTGTACTACTTTCCTGCCTAAAGCAGGAAATCAATTACCAATTAACAATATGCTTAATTTATTTATGCTTAAGTTATCTTTACGCAATCTCCACAAGAGGCCAGTGTAGGCTCTGATTCTGCACTTCTGCCTCCTCATCTTAAACTGAGTTAAAAATAATCATTAAGAGGCTGATTTGATGGAATTTGCATATACTTTTAGCTAATTACTGGTTTTGTTTTCTAATCTGGCAGCTCACATATGCAAACATTGCCATCACTTCAACATACATCCACTTAAACAAACAAACAACTACAAATGAAACGTAATGAAAAGTAATTTAAAAAATACATAATTTTAGATTATTGTGACTCAAAACATCGTTCACTACGACACAAGACATTTAAGCCATAGCATTTCATCAATGTATAAGAGATATATACATATCATGCACCACTTGAGCTCTGCAGCCTGCAGGAGGAAACATGACTGATGACAACACATTTTAGCCTTCTCAGTGGCAGTGTGCGCCACGCAAGTTCATAAGTTCATAATCACTCAGCATGTCTATACTGCAGATATGAGGTCATGTGACAGCTGACAGTTTGTCTGGGTGTACACGAGGTAGAACAGTTCACTTAACATATTCATTTGGCCTTGTATAGACACTAAATGACATTTGGGGAGAAAATGTGAATATGAACAAAGCAAAGTGTTCATAGAAAAAGCCCTATTGGAACTATATGTGTTGTGTGAGTATGTATTCATGATAATCCATTGCTGTGTCACTGCTTCATCACTAGATGCATTTATGTTACTGACTGATTAAACATGTGTGAACCAGGTATTGTTTTAATCACTTTAACCAACTCTGTGATTTATGAAACATTCAATTAGTGAATCAAAGTTACATTGAGTTACTTTTCAGTTTGTGTGATGGATGTGATTACATATATCGGTTTTATATTAGTGTATTGCAATATTGGATTTTTTCTTTTTAAGAACTGGGCATATTCTGGGGGTAGACACAGTAATGTGAACAATTCCTGAATATATATATTTGACCTTTAAAGTAACTATATTATTGCAATAACTGTTGTAGAGGTAGGTCATATTACAGTGGGTTGCATCCCAATTCACTACATATTTGTTTAACCTTTCTTACTGTATAAAAGATGTCCAACATATTTACCTGTCTGTTAGTTTCAGCTTGCTGGTGTGTTTTCCTGACTGTTCCCCTTGAATAATTAAATACATTTGTCTGTGTTTTTGGCTCAGATTTGGCCTCTTTGGAGCTCTGTTAGGCTAATTGTTTGAAAACTTGCATATCATTGTACTGAGTGCCAGAACTCTTCTGGCATTCAGCTTAAAATGATCCAGCTTTCTAGTTGGTTATCATTTTGTACCCCGTGTGTATCCTGTGGAGTGTAACTAGTAGTGGAAATTAGCCCTGGCTGTGAACACATATACATCAGACAACAACACGAATGCCTAACATTTTCAGTTTGACAATGACGTAGAGAAATTTGAAGGAAGACTTCATTTTCTATCTATTTATTAGTTTAAGCCTGTTCAGAGCACAAAAAAGTGGTGTTGTTTAACTGACCAGTGGGTGCTGTTTAAAGTACTGATAATCTGGAAGAGGCCGTTAAATTCAGTGTGTAATACAAAAAGAGAAGAAAAATAAAAAATGAGAAATTATGCACATAATTTATTTAGATTTTTCATTCAACATCGCAATGCAAAAAGGACCACTGCAAAGCAGAGTTGTATTGAATGTAGGGCCACTTACCGGTATTAGCTAATACACATCAATAACTTTTAATTAATAACATGGGTATTACAATAAATATTACAATATAAATACTTTCATTTAGAATATTAACAGTCCTTTGTTACACATTTACAATCCATTTTTCCCTACCATGAAACAAATGGAATAGAGAGGGTTTGCTAATGACCGCACAGTTTAGTCTGATGGCACGTTTGTCTAGAATAAATTCCAAATAATTTGGATGCTTTTGATGACTAAGTGGACAATATCCCTAATCCTAATTATGTCAAACACTGATCAAAAATATTTGTAAAATTATTTCATATCAGAATCTTCTTCAGCCCAGAACCCATGGGGATGGACAACAACAGATCTACATGTCACTGTAGGCCTTGATAGCTTGACAAACTAGAAGTATTATAAATGATCTCATACTTATGTAGCAGTAAACGTCAAATTGTACATGTCATATATTCTTTGGAGTCATGATTCACCACAGTTTGCATATTTAAATGTCATACATAATCCATCATGACATCAACATTTCAGATGTACAATATATCATCCTAAATGACAAAATCCATCAGATCTATTTCCAAGTAACTTCCATAATAAATACATGTAAACAAAGGAAATTATTTTAATTGTATGTGTTTCTCTGTTTGTACAAGAATAATCAAATGGCACAAATCCGTATTTCACCAGTGGAAAGTGTCTCTACAGGATTTAACCTGCTTGACTGGCCGTGTTGTCATGTTTACACCCAGGAGTCCAGTGGCGGAGGTTTGTTATCCATGAGGCCCACTGCAGGCCTGCCAGCTCTGATGAAGTGTTTTCTCTCACTTATCGCCTAGGTCAAGAAATATGCAAACAGCCGGTGTTAGTCAATTTGCTGTTACCTTATGTGCATATCCTTATCTTCCATACCAGTGATCAGTAATGAGGTCAGTTTTAAGTAAATGAGGTTATGCATAAATCTTTATGTGCCGACAATGATTTTTTTTTTGATACAGTCAACACATTCAAATGGAAGATTACCTGGAGAGCGTCTCTTTCCACAACCGGCCCTTTTCCATCTCCAACTCTATCATTTGGCTCTAAGGTAGAATATACATCTGCAAGGGAAAATTCTAATCATATTAGCAATACACAATAAGGCAAAGATGTAGCAAATGGGATTCTTGGAAATACCTGAAGAGATAAAAGGAACAGATGTGAATCAGTTTGTAGAACAACAATTAATCAACTATCAAAATTGATTAACATGTTTAATCTAATATTAGTATATTTGCATTTAATGAATTAATTCACTGTTTAGGCGAAAATGCGTGATATAAAACTAACTTGTTTTCAGTGTACACTGCCCGCCTAACCTGATGCATACATAGGGTGTGCACCTATTGCCCTTGTAAGTGAAACAAATTTCTAAAAGGGCACATTTAGACTGAAACACCAGAGGGAGAAACAGGCGAATGCAATGGAATAATTCATTGCAAGTAGTGTCTACCTATTCCCCCAAATTCATATTTCAAAGGGCATTTAAGTTTTGTTCATAATTCATAAAGAAGCCTTAAGAGAAAATCACTGTTTCAGTGGGAAGCTAGAGGTCGCTCTTGACGTGGGAAACTGGGTGCCCTTTTGGAAAATGAAATGTGACTGGTGATGCGTGAGCCTGCCCTGCCTCTGGGAAATACAAGTCTGTGCACTGATAACCTTGGCAGCACATCATTGGTTTAAGGCTATGTTTCAGAAGAATATGGTCTGGGACTGCAAATGCCCATGTCTTTGTCCCTGACATGACAGGAACCACACTATGTTTAAAAGCATTTTTTTTGTTCACTGAGCTAGAGGACACGTTTCTCATTTAGATGACGGTTTAATAACATTTTGCTGATGGAATTTGCATGTAATGATTTGCTGACCTTGGTTTTTGTCCATGAGAGGCAAGGTGATGTCATCGCTGCCTTGCTTTCCACTCTTGGATTTTTTAGTCACTCCAGTAGTTGTTGGCTTTGAAAGGCAAAAAGGATTACATTTCCAGATGACAACCAGAATTTTATGCTTTCCTGTTGTTCTAATTGTATAAAATGGCATTACAGTGGTATTGATTAGAATGACTTGTACTGAGTCTTGGACCTTTTATTTTTCTTCATGTTTCGGATGCAAGAGCAGACTTTAAGTCTTTAAGTGAAGCTTAAATCCATCGATCCCATTTGTACCTCACATAAAGGGCGTCTTGTGTCCTATAACATACTGTACACATGATTTTCTGGGTTCAAATCAAGCCCAAATGTTACTGCATGCACTTTTCACAGATATCACAGTTGCTTGACAGCCATGTTATTTCTCGACACACATTACTACTACCAGCTATAAAGTGGCTTGTATAGTCATGCCACACCAAAATAAAAGATGTGTCACTGTTGAAACCTTTATGCATGCTGATTCTGTCTATGTTCTTGGAGTTTTAAATGTTCAGGAAATAGTAACAAATACCTTAAAGTGGCTCTTGTTCCAACCAGCCTTGTTCAAAGTGTTCCTCAGGTCCTTGTAGGACCATATTGTCTGGAGCACATGTGATGCTGCCTTGGTCTCCCGTGCTGATTGGCTGTCAACAAATCATTAGACATTGTGGTAGATGACAGAGGACAGCTCTGAGACAATACCAATGCAGGTTCCTCTATCTTTTATCCATGTTAGTTTGAAAAGAAGGCCAATATCTGAGACTTTTAGGTTGGATTTTAAATTACAGCCAGATTGTTAAGCAAGCTGTACCAATATTGTTAGATACATTTTGCTTTTTTGTTTAGTTTATATTGGAATGCAGTATTTAGACATTTCTGTAAAGGTATGACATTTGCAATTTAGCTGAAAGGCATTTAAGTACCTTGACTTGTTGATGGCCACCAGTTTCTGCACTGCATGCCCCTGTATGAGGGCTCGGGCGTTCTCTGGGCTATCTGTGATGATCTCATGGATAGTGTTCAGAATGGACACCACCGTGTCTCCCTCAAGATTCTTTGCTGGGTGCTGCTGCCCACATGGAAGATTACCGACAAGGTCCCTCAAGGCATAGTTCCCTGTAATGATGGAGAGACAACATAGCAATTAATGTGTGAGTGTGCAGTGTGTAGAGCCGTTTGCATGTAGATGAGAGTTACAAGCCCGTACCTATCAGGTCTTTATTCCTTCTGTCCATCGCCAGGTTGCGAAGAGCAATAGCCACAGCTCGCACCACTTTGTCCACATCTGAGCGCAGCAGCTCCACCAGAATAGGCAGCCCTTTCTCTTTTCTCACCGTGGCCCGGATGTAGCTGGACCACTACAAGCAAACACGAAATATATAACAGCTGAGTGATCTCTGCCTTTGTGAGTATCTGTGAGATGTTGCCACCCTTCATATCTTAACTACCAACTAATTTCTCCACTTTTACAAAACCACTCACAAGTGCACTATAAAACTAAGCTGCCAACTATACCACAAGTAAGAACTAAGTTATTCTCTCTCAACTGCTCCTCTTAAGTATGATGCAACTCAATTTCAGAATCAAAGTATTTTAAATCTCCTTTAATCTAAACGTGGCCTTAGCATTGATCTTATATTATAGTGACATTCATGACATAGTATGTCTTGGCAAAGCACAATATTTGACAGGCCTATGGATCCACATAGCAGCAAAAGTGATTTTTGATCATGCAGGCTGTTGACAAAGTAAATCTAGAGTCCAGTTGGATTATGATGACCAACCCCACATATCCCTCCTTCTGCACACTTCAATATTGATGCTGCCCCAGAAATACAACATAACCAGCCAAGAAAAAAACCTTTGGGCATGGAGGCCCTCATGTAAGGGCCTGAGGAGGTTGTCATGTTTGACCCTGCACAGTGCAGACTGCCTTAGAGGATAAATCCAACCCCAAATTGAACTGATGTATTATTTATTTACGGTCCAGCTCTATTTTAAGTCCTTAAGCTGATCAGCAGAGAAAGATTGTGATGTAATTTAGAGACAATTCCTGGATCTGCTCCATAGACAATGTTTAAGGACACTACAAGAGTAGCCATGGCAATTTACTATGAATGAACATGAGTACACCGGGCCAAGAAAGTGTCACTTGATAACTACATGGATTTCAAGTTTAATGCTTCAGTTTCCAGCTTTAAAAAGGCCATTTTAAAGTTTGGGATATGCTCCAAAATCCCAGTCCAGAGTGTAAGAAATAACTAGCAACTATTCCATCCACTCACAGCCCAGTGCCCCGCAGCGAGGTTCTGCAGTGCTCCTGCGGCCGCCTCCAGGGTGTTGTGGTTGTGACTGCAGGTGAGAAGAGAGAGGTAGAGCCTCACCACCTCTGGCTGGTACAGCAGCTCCAACCCTTTAACAGAAAATCAGAGAAAGTCAAAGATGACATTCAAGCAAAGTGCCTGCCTGACCATCAGCGGCTAAAGACTTAAATGATGGTATAGTTATCAGTGTCATTAATAATTAGCTTTCAGCCACCAAACCAGTTTGTATAAAATGCAAATACATTAACATTGTTCCACAATATCTAGGTTAGTGTAGGTCAGTAGAGAAAAGCTAGGCAAGGAAATTACAACTCTGTCAGACTCCTGCAGAGGTTTCTTTGTGCTGAGCCAATGGATGCTGCTAGATGGGTGACAAGCAGTACAAAACTGACCAGCTAGATCCACATGTACGGTACTCAGCCCTACAGTGCTATTTACTTTTTTACATTTTTCTTCACAATTGCTATATTCAGAATGTATTCATGGTTAAAAACAGCCATAAGTCTATACCAAAATAAAGGTAGTTTAGCAGTACAAAAGATATATCAGTGTCCTTGGGTCAAAGCAGTACATTGAGCAAATTCCAGTGCCTGCCAGAGGAAATGGTCCTCCTCTATCTCCTTTGCCAGATAAAAATGTTATCAGTCTTTTGTGTGGGTCATTTTGATTTAGTAATGAAACTCTCCTCAAGGGGTGCAGGTGCTGATGTGTGGCTTTGCATTTAAATTAATTCCATGCCAACGCCATGCCTACAAAGCAAATAACATAACACAGGAAGCATTTACTGATGCTTGATTATAGTGATGATGATATATGATGATAAGATAAACCTTTATGGAAGCTCTTCACAATGTGTCTACCTTTAATCTAGTAGTAATACCCTAATGTATAGCCTACGTATTTCTAAATGCCACTGCAATCACATTGCAATCAGTGTGTTGTTGAATTTAAAAGGTAATGTTTTATGTGAAGCTGATATTACATTTTTGAAGTGTATACCTTTTGTTTGTTCTGTGCGTTTTGGTAAATCCAATGTACCGTATTTTCTGTCCATAAATCCATTTTTCCAACCTGTACATCACAGATACATACATGCACACAAACACCAGTTTTCATTATATCAGTACACAGACAGATAATGTCAGCAAATTTATCGAAACATAATATTACCGCCATGAAAATACTCAGGAGTAACAAGCAGACTGACCTTGACTGAACCACTCCTCTGATGAATACGGTTCGAAGGGAAAAGAAGAAAGAACAATGTCAAAGATTCGATTGTGCTGGAAAAGGACACAGCAGTGGAAGTCACAGAGTTCCTCCATGTGGTGAGACATTGGGGAACTGACAGTATCAGGTTAATGTCAGAGAGGCATTTGTCAATTTTGTGCAATTAGCTGAAAGGTTAGTTTTAGCCTTGGTGAAAAGCCATAAAACCTTAAATCACAATTGACTCCCACCCTTTTGATTCTCCATACGTTGTTCCCTGCAGAACAAACTGCTGCAGCCTGTTAATGACTGAATATCAGCTGTAATTTAAACTGTTATGGGCTATGCATCACTAACAAAGGTTTTTCACAGTTTAAAATCATTCTTGCTTGTTACATCGGCAGCATGGTGTAAAAGGCACATAACTAAGTATAAACAAGATTTTAAAATTTTGGAACCTGGTACTCCTCCCGCAGAGCAAAATATATCATCAGCTCCTGCATGTGTAGGGTTATGAAATAGTCAGGCTCTCATTGGCATAAACAGGGGGAAGCTCAAAGCCAAGAAACGTGGAAAGTACAATTTCAAACAGAGAAAACGGTTGATTTACAGAGAGACTAGAAGATTACATAAAGTGCAGATTAATTAAGTGTAAAATAAATATGTATGTGGAGTTTTATGGGAGAAGGTGGAGCAGAAGAAGGAAGACAAACTAAGAATAAAATAAGTTTACATTCATAAACTGTAAACCCTTCAGAAAAGGTTTGTTCAGAATATCTGTTTTAGTAGTCTAAGCTGTTGAAAACTGTATAGCCCCTTTCATCCTTAAATCTCAAATGGAGTTTTAATTTGGGGTGTTAATTGTTACAGGTATATTCTGTATCTCAAGAAACACTCAGATTCACTAGATGTTCCCACACATGGGTTTTGATTTGTCAGTGAGAAAATGAATCAACCTGAGAAATGGAATGATTATTATACAAACATCAAAGATGCATTTCTGTGTTTTCAATCAGAGCAACCCAATCTGAGATAACTCAGCCAGTAATGATTATTACGATGTCATCACATATGACGGCCTACGAACCTTTGGGTCTTTTTCCTCCAAAACAGTCAGGCTCATTCTTCTTCTTCTGGTGCCCCACCGACCTCATCAGGTGATTGGCATGAGGCTCCTGAAATCGCTCTGTTCCTGGTATTTCTTTGTGAACATGGTAGGACAGGTTTCGCAGGATGCAGACGCAGTTCTCAACTGACTAAATGGAGGACAATAACAGATTTCCATTAGAGATGCTGTGCATACAGCTATACAGCAGCAGGAGAAGTCAAATGCATTGATGATTTTTCCTATCAAAATTTAAATTTGGAAGAGTGTCACGCATTTTGTAAACCGTATCCATAATTTTGCTTAAATGTATGAATCAAATTGAGTTATGTACAGGCTATTAACACAATTTAAATACTAAATCAATGAAAACCACTATGAATAGGATTTTATAATATCTGACTTTTGTACCCCTCAATGGTACCAACAAAATTCATGGTGGGTTGAATTTTTCTCTGAATTTAAGTCAGTGTGCTGACTTCACCAACCTTATTGTTAGTGTCCTTGTTGACAACAGCTGACTGAAGGGCATGAAGGAGTGCATCTACCAACCCTTCACACTCCCTCAATCTCTGTCGGGCCTCTGCCCCATCTGAGCTTACGTTCCTGCAGAAACAACTTTGTTAGCAAAGCTGCAGTATTTCACAACTCAGCTTTTAGCGTTTGCTCCTTGACAGCAGCCAAGGTTACCTCAGACATCCAGAGGTGTTCTTGAAGACTGTGGTCCACTCAGCGCTCAGCAGTTTCGAGGAGTCGGTTGAGTCTCTCCTCCAGCCTGAGTGTGGGATGATGATCTCATCAGTCAGTGTTTGAAGCCCATTGTTGATGACCATCATCTTCAGCGGCTCATGTGAGGAGAGGTTCCACAGGGTGCCTGAGGAGGAAAGAATGCAAACGCTGTTGAAAGAAAATGATGGGTTGCAGTTTATGGCTCGAGGAGGACTCAGGAATCGAGCTGTACCTGTGACTAACTCTTTGACTTCCATGCTGCTAGACTTCCTCAGTAGTCTGACTAAAGCTTGGATGCCATCACAGTTCTTGACCGCCATTTTATTACTGTGGTCTTTTCCATATGATATGTTGCGCAAAGCACCACAGGCCTTGCGGTGGACCTCAGCTTTAGGGTGGTCCAGTAATTCTACCAAGATTGGCACCCCGTTCAGCTGGCGCACCTCCTGCTTGATGCGGTCGTTCTCATAACACAGGTGCTGCAAATAGGCGGCAGCATTGGATTTGACTGGGTCCATTGGGTGGCTGAGCATCGAGATCACCTCATGCAGGTTGGGGTCTCTCCAGCGTGGGTCTCTGCGGATGCTGTCCAGGCTGACCATGCTGCTGCGTTTGTGGGGGAACTGCAGGGTCTGTGCTCGGCACATGGCCTGGAAGAAAGGATTCAGGTTCCCCTCCAGCTGGGCCATGAAAGCATCATCATAGCCACCTCTGAAGAAGCATAGAAAGTTATGGATGCATGCTGGGATCATTTTACGAGTGTTAATCACCATTTTGGGAAATGCAGAAATTTGCATTCTTGCTGAGAGTTAGAAAAGAACATCAGTACTACTAACTATACACTACATATGAAGCTACCGCCAGCAGCCGATTAGCTTGGCTTGTCATAAGGACTGGAAACAGGGATGCTAAGCTATGCTAGCTATGGTTGCAGCCTTATGTTTAACAGACAGTTAAGAGCGTGGTATCGATCTTCTTATCTAATTATCAGCAAGAAAGTTAATAAGTGTATTTTCCAAAATATCAAACGATTCCTTTCATATTCAACAGGTTGAATGGTATTTCTGAGTGTAATAGACTAGGCTTCAGTGAATTTAACAGCATAAGTGAGTTGCATGTATCTTTTGTAAACACCTCTGTCACTTTATAGATGGAAAAGGAAAAGCATCTGGCAGGCAATAACAGGTGAAACCTCCTTATTTATTGACTTTGCAGCAGGCTGCCATTCCTGATTGATACCAGCTGCTACTTAACTGCTGTCCATCTGTCTTTCTATTGTCCAGGCATCTACTTTGTGTCTGTGCAGCTACAAAGTACAATATATATTATTATCACAGCAGATCATCTGTGATAAGATTAGCGTTGATTTGTACACTGTTTGTATGTGTTTGTTAATGTGGCAGTGTATAGCACTACACACATACAGTCACGCTGCTTCTTATTTACACTTGTGTTGTTGCATTTGTGATTAGGGTTAGTTACTAGTGCCTCTGAATCTTTGCATACATCTCAGATTGTAAAACAAAATGGCAATTCAGTTAGATTGTCATGCAAAGTTGGGACCATGTGTGGATAAACATTGATATTTAAATGTTTTATCATTATTGTTTTATCATCGATTATGCATCTTTTCATTCAACGCTGGTGAAATAAAATGTATGAAATCCAGTCGAACTGTCTGTTGAAAACTGGATACACCAGAGAGTTAAGTTAGCTTTGTGTCAAGGAATTTGGTCACATTTACCTCAAAAATAATATTTGTTGTAACAGTGTGTTCCTGTTTTCTTGCTATAAAAGCTAAACCATTGTGCTGCTAGTTTATTCTTGCAATTAATGTCAAAGGTGAATTGGCGTTCTAGTAGTTGTCTGGTATCCTTTGCTAGAGGTGATCTCATTAGTACCCTTTCCATTCCATGTCTGCTTTAAGACTACAAAACATTTAATGTGATCAAAGATTGACCTCAAATAAACAGACTCCATCCACCCAAACCTGCCACAGGGGACGAGGTTGGTGCAATAATCATTTGGCATGGAGATTTAATGTCTGAGTGACAAAGTAACACCTAAATGTTACTGATTCACCTTCCCAAGGCCCTTTGAAAGAAGAATATCTGTAGTTGCCCCTACATCTAGGTACCATGGAAACCACAAGAGTCCTTGAAATCCATTTACAATCACCCCTTTGGGAGAAACCGTCCTCTTACCTGGTCCTGGAGGGCTCCCTGAGTAGCTCCATGGTGGTAATTGGCCTGAACTGGTGGATCCCCCCCAGTGTTGGGTAACTGGCAGTTGGGTGGTCAGTCTTCATGTCCAGGGGGTTTTCTCCCCGTTCGCTGAGGCCGTCCTCCTCTGTCTGGCTGCTGAGGCTTGCGGGAGCATAGCTGTCCCTGAAGAAGGGTAAGGTGTAGTGGGCGCCGGGCTGGAAGTTCTTTGCGGGCCAGTAGCTGTGGAGGGTGGAGCGGGACAGGCTTCCATACCCTGCACATAAGTCACCTCTGTAGCTGTCAGGGAGGGTGTATACTCTGCTCTGCCTGTCCAGGGTCACTGGCTGAGGTTCCCCAGACTGCACTACCAACTCAGGATGTGGGAGTGCTGTGGTAGTGGTGCTGGTTGTTGTGGTCGATGTAACAGACTCAGAGGGTTCGACGATAGCTTCAGGGATAGGTTGCTCAGTGGGAGTGTTATCTTGAACCTCTGGAATCGGTGTGAGACCAGGTGTGTCTGATGTCTGGAGGTTCTCCTGCTCTGTCTGTGAGGATTCTTGGGTCTCACTGTGTACCTGTTCGCCCTCTTGTTCCATGGCCTTGGACTCCTGCAAGGATTCATGCACCACAACTATTATCTCTACAAAATCTAATCCGAACCTGTGTTAATCTTTAAAGTCCCATTTGTCCGAAAGGTTCCCTCTCCCTTATTAAACGCCACCAAATTGGTGTGTTTACGGTTGGAGCAGGAACTATTTGGTCTTAATATACTTGGAATAGACCAAACATGTTTCTGTTGCCTACAGTGTGTGTTTATCTCTCATTTAAACTGTGCAGCCCACCAGAGCTCATTTATCATAGCAATGATCAATCATCATCATTTTAGCACTTCCCTGGCTTTCTGAGCCACCAGTAAATAATGAATTCTTCTTTCGTGCCAAAGAATAATGAATTCCCCTTGTTGAAAATAAGTTTAGATTGGACTCTGATGAAACAACCTGAAGTCCAGCCACTGGGTAGAAGCAGAGTAAATTGCAGGAAATTTAATTGTCTGGTTTAGTAAATTGATTTTGATTTTAACTCTTTCCAAGCAGAGTGTGAGCAAAACCTGTTGTTTTAAGACGCAAGGCACAAAAACGTATAAATATGTAGCAAGTCAATGAAATAAAACCTAGTCAAATTAAATTTCATGATACCATTGCCCCAGAGGGCATTTTCTGAAACTCAGTGTCTGTTGAAGAGAACTTTACTATATATGTGATGAATGTTTTGTATAGATATATCAGGAAATCATAGGCGATACCTTAAGTGAAAAGGGATTGTTTTTTGTGTATGTGCGGGATGAATTTTTTATATTCCTTAAAACACATTTGGGTGATAATGTATAAAAGAGAAAAGAGAAAAGGTTGGTAATTAACAGAGGAAGGTTCAATAGGACTGTGGAGTCACAGAGGTGACGAATGGCTCCTATAGACTGATTAATGTACAACTGAATAGATAAAAAAATTCGACATTAAAAAGTAACTTGAATAACGTGAAAAGATTTTAATTGATTCTTTGACATCAAATTCTCAGAAATTCTCAAGTACCTTCCCATGTGTCTTTTAATGGCTCTTATATTGTAACTTCTCACTTTTCCTATTTTGTCAATACATTTAATAAAAACCAGAGAAAACAGCATTTAAAAAAAAGCAAATGTAGCTCTATGGTCATAATTTAAAAAATATATATTTATTATGATTTATAAAATATTTTCTTTTGGAACAAAAAAAGAAACATTTTGTGGCCATTAGACTTTCACATTTTTTAAACTCTGCTATAATAAACAGTATAAGTCAGCAGGTGGTGACAAAGTGTGGCCAAACATAAAGTTATGAACCTCGTTGTCTGTCTGCTGCGGGGTGTCAGTCTCCGTGGAGCTCTCATTGGTTGAGGTCATCACCGAGGCGATGGAGGTTGGCGTGTCCAGTTCGTCATTGGTGGATGGGTTCTCGAGAGCTGCCTCTTTAACCTCCGGGGACAAAGATAGTGGAGGAGGCCCCTCTGAACTCTGCTCCTAAATCACACAGACAGAAATTAGCAAGGCACTGTCACTGATCAGCATCACTTGTGTGTATTATGTACATTATGTTTACATTATAGACAAATAGGGAAATAATTAAGGGGTTCTGTCTTCACATGATAAGGGATCTGCTGGGTTGAGAGTTGAGTTAGTGTTCAAAGTAATTTCCACTCCATTATCCCATCATTTGAAACATTAACTGTTGAATTCATGCTGGAAAATGCCAATGTTTGCACTTATTTTCAAACTAGACTAATATATGCCTGGAAACTCAGAGACATTTTCTCTCCTGTTAAGCTTTTTGGTAAACTGTAATCTAATTGTACAATCTGTCCATAGGAAAGCAATACTCTGGTTGGTGCAAAGCAGTTTGTCCAGTGACCATGTGTAGACAGCAAGACGACAGAGATATAATATAATATAATAATATAGATAAGAGAAGAAGAAACCCTTGAACCACTTAACCACTAGTGGTTCAAGGGTTCCTTGGGTGTCATAACCTTGTGTGCAGACTAGAATGCACAATTTATGAATTAGCTAATTTCTATCAGGTAACAATTGCTTTAAAGTATGTTACTGGTACAACAAGTAGAAACTCTTTCTGATACAGCAGAATCGTTTGATATGTGTGCGCTTCATTGGTTATTAATTGCATGTGCACTGGAGTGTTCATAATAAGCAATTATTCTTCTTTCAGGCTCAATTCCTGTTAAAATTTGCTACTAGCCAAGTTTAAATGGATAAAGTTAGCGTCCAACTTTCAGTGCACTTGTCGAGAATTTTATAATGATTTTCAGCAAGCCTCTAAACAGGTTGACGGTCCACATTGTGTTATGTAAGCATGTATAAAAGCACAGCAACATTGTCATGGGACTGGAGGTGAGCAGTCAGTTATCGTCATTTAAGTTATTTGGTTATTTGGTGTGAGAGCTGATTTACCACTACTGACATTAGAATCAATATAGCACACAACATGTGTATATTTCTGTCATTTCCACTTGTTTATTTCAAGTAGAACTTCAATTCTCTTTTCTTTTGAACAAAATGGGTTTCATTAACCAGAGTGGATTCATTATTCAGCATCTTGGGCAGAAGAAAGAGAGAACTGGAGGCAAAGAGAGAACTGTAAACATTTTATGCTGATTTTCTAACAAGCTTTACATTAAATTCGGTGGCGTTCACCAAATATTTGCCTCGCTGCTCTAATCATATCAATCAATATCTTATTATCCGATACACCTTTTTGAAAGTCTTGAAGGGCTTCTGATTGCGGCCGTTGAATTTCACAAAAATCCAAGACAAGCAGTAACGCAAACAACCCATCAAAACATTAAAGTATAATTAAAAAGGTTTTATTATCGAGAAGATCAATTCCGCTGCATCATTTATGACCCGTTTTATGATTTACATTTTCTATCCACTCTCTAAATCAATTTTCATTTTAAGAAATGTGACACAAATAACCTGATCACTCAATACCACAGACACAATATGCCAAATAATGCACTGAGATAAAAAACAAATAAGCTGTTCAATCTCCCCAAACTCGCTTCTTTCTGAGGCTGCGGCATTAAGACGAACAAGTGCTGAGAACTCAACTCCACTGCATTAAATCAGGCTGCAGTGAACAGCTGCCTGAATGTGGAGGGAGAGTGCTTGATTTGCGTTCCAAACACCTCACCAAACACAAGAGCCCCTCGTATCCATGTACAAAATGTGTCAGAGGGACGAGTAGATGAAAGGCTCACACGGGAGAAATTAGCAGCAGGGAGACGATCCTGACTTGAACACCTCCGGGGGAAGCTGATTGGATATTGTTAGGCAGCATTAAATGCACGCCAGGCTA
Source organism: Gadopsis marmoratus (assembly GCA_036023855.1). Lineage (NCBI taxonomy): Eukaryota > Metazoa > Chordata > Actinopteri > Centrarchiformes > Percichthyidae > Gadopsis > Gadopsis marmoratus. The sequence goes on from JAVQJF010073262.1 coordinate 106,558, forward strand.
AAAGATGGACGGGTTACTACTGTCCTCTACAGACACCTTGATTAAGGATTTGGAGGATGATAATAGGCTGGAGATGGGTGCTGTCCCCATCTGATTCAAGCTCCAGGGAAGGCCAGGCCTCTATGAGTCAAAGCTCATTTAAATAACTCACTGCACCATCACTAACTGTGCTCATAGAGCCAAATAAGTCGAGGTGATGATTCTTAATCTGACTTAAATTTAAATAAAACAATGTATGGTATTTAGATGTTAGGTGCAGCGATGCAGGAGACAGAAAGGCATGATTAGCATCTTGTTCCCGTCAACTCTCAGTATTGAGGCCAGTTGCAGCCAGGGTATTATTTTGGGAGGCACGGAGGCTGATCTAATGCTGAGTGAATTCAGATTTTGGGGTCCAGCTCAAGGGCGACAACAGGCACAAGCCATGATTCAAACTTGTCACACATCCACTTCAGAAAGACAAGATGATTTTAAAAATGGGCACTGAATATGTGGGGCAAAGTCATTTTGTAGTGATTAAACTTGAGAATAAATTAGTTTTAACAAGCGGTTCATCTTCATCAAACTGTGGGACTGAAAGAGTAATGCCTCCACGGGATAATAAAACATGACATCAGCTCCCTGATGTCAGAAGAGATTAGTCACAACTTTGTCACAACTGATCTGCCTTCCACTATCTGTTGAATCAGTGATGCTCATATTGGTAACTGTACATGGTGAATCAAAATGGCACTAAAATGGCAGATGCATTAAAAGATTTAAGATGTGTTTCCTGCAGAAACACCATTGTCTATTATGCAAAACATCATGTTTAGCCATAATTCAAACGTGCGGATCCATTTAGAGAAAATGCTGGTTGAAAATCACAGCTCAGAAAAAAGAAAGGATGGAAATTAATTCTCTGCTTCTATTTGGAGCCTCTTTTCACTCCTGACTGTGCTCTGATCCTCAAATAGTTAAATGCTGCATGGTCAGATTTAATGTCTCTCTGATACATCATGGCAATACACTTACCAGAGTGTGTGCAGCATTTTCCCCCTGGGGGGACAACCTCTTTTCATAATGCAATCAAAGATTATCCCCCGTATGAGCTTGCCTATGCTTTTCCATACATGCACAGTCATGCGCGTGCACACACACACACACACACACACACACACACACACACTTGATGAAGATGTTAGCATCATGTCCCCATGCACACAAGGAGACTGCACCGAACAGCAGCGAGAGGCAAGGAGGTGAAGCGATTGATGCCTCCTTCATTCATCATGACAGAGGCGGAATGCAAAGCTGTGGAGGGCTACAGTTCTCTGCAGGAAGACAAAAAAAAAAAAAAGAGGGAGGGTACGGAACAAACAGAGCCATTCCACCACACACTTACCTCTTTCACTTCAGCAGGCATTGCCAAATCTTTTCTGCTTCCCCACAAATGATGAACGAGATGTGTCCCCCAGTGAGACGTCTGTTTCCCCGCCTATGCTGAGTTTTTGCCCTGACTCTTCCTCTGAGCATTTGAGGCAGTTCAAACATGACCAGCCATCCTTCCTCCGAGCTCTCACTAACACACGTCCGCTCTTTCCCCTTCTCTCTCTGCCTCCCTCTCTCACTCTCTCTGCCTCTGTTTCTCTTTCCCTCGCAAACACACACTAGACGCACCATGCACACATTTGCTCAACACGGACATCCACACACACACACACACACACACACACACACACACACACACACACTGAGAAGCAATAAACGCAGGGGCTCTCTCTCATTTCTGCACTCCTCCTCTGATGTGTGCTGCAGTTAATGTGTGCGCTATTAGCAAGGTGCTGAATGTGATGCTGAGCCTGTGAAAGGCTTAGGTAAGTGCAGAGCCCTGCAATCCCTGCGCTCTCTACCCATATTTTCTGGCAGCCTTGGTGCGCAGGCAGAGAACACACGTGCACAGATACCTACAAGCACACACACACACACACACACACACACACAAACACACAAACACCATTCCCTGTGGGCTCACAAGCAGATGCAGCTGGAGCATAGAGCAGCCCGCATTAGTTCAGTCCTATGTCACCCATGTGCAGCATAATAAAGGGTGAGGGATGAGAAGGTGCATAAACACAGTATGCAGCACCAGGCAGAGAGACCCACACCAAACCAAGAGCTTCGCTCTGCAAACTGTATCAAACAAATAAAACCTTTTTTCACCACCAATCACTGTCTGCCCAGGAATCTTCATAAAGCAGCTGCTCAATTAATTGTCATTTGGTAGAAGCAGAGAAATAAATGGAAACAGGGAATGAATATCCCGCAATCAGGTTAGGTAAGGGCTCCTCCTGTTTTTCAAGATGTCGTCACCATTATATTTTGAATCTCTCATTGTAGTTATCTTTTGTGAGCTCCTGGCTCTTTCTCGGTGTTAACACAATTTTTAAATGAGACAAAGATACTGAAGTGGTCTGAAATAATCACAGCTGATGAACTGAGACCAGATGCACTGCTACACTTGACTAAAGAGGACACTAGACTGTGATGGAAGTCCTCGTCTTGCTTGTTTTCTCAATCCAGGACATATGCCAATTTGCCATCAGACCACTTGCGGTAACACAGCAATGATCCATGTTAAAAAATGATCTGCTCTCACCCACGGACCAGTGCTCACTATCAGCTGTCTGTCTGACTGATAAGAGCACCCCTCAATATCATTGATCTTGGAGGATTTAGAAATTGGCCTCTGAAGTGTTTCTTACCTGTTGGTTTATCTGAACTTTGCTAATAGACTGCAGTTTGCCATTTTGAAAGTAGAAGCTTTGCATTTCTAAGGTTTGTTTCATTAAGCCGCTTGGCTCTTTTTTCATTTTCATTTTATGTACTCCCTTGTCTGTGATATCTTTCACTTCATGGTACCTCCCTGTTAATATAATTCAAAATACACACATCAGTAGAGTAGCATCAGAAACTGGTGATTTAACAAAAAAAAAGAACCTTGAATTCTTTGTTTCAGACATCAAAAGATAAGTGATTCATTCCATCAGTAAATCAGTTAAAAGCTCCCTGAAAGTGAAGAGCTAACATTTGAGACTTCTCCTTTAATTAAAAAAATATTTGATCTCTCCATGGTGAAATCAAAGCAACACCCAAGAAACAGCATGTTTTCACATTAGCAAAATTTACTGAATGCGAAAGCGGATCCATTTGTTCCCAAAATGATGGCAGTTGTTCACCGCTCTCCCACTGTTCCATCTCCACACTCGAAATAGACAAGTTCCATCAAATGCAAAATACCAACATTAAGTGTCTTAATGGTTTTAGGTCACCGACAGTCACCAGAGCAGCTTCACACTAGGTATTTTTTTTAATTGCTTGATATTCTGATGAAAAGGGTTTTTTTTTTTTACTAAACTGCAGTTACAAAATTGAATACTCAACAGAGATACAGGGGAAACATGAACCAAGCTATCCAATGCAGACATACAGAAATACAATTTTGTTTAAAAGAAAATAGGTTTTTGACAAGGATGTCGGTCTCCACGTAAATGGTTTAAACGTACAAACTCTTTTAAAATATATTTAAACAGCGGTATTATGAAAATATCTATTACAAATAAAAGTATACTATGGTAAGCCAGCTACACTTATTGAAAAGGACAAGAATTAATTTTTAAAAAGCACCCGAGCCTTTGGTCTCCACTTAAACCAAATGCGAGTTGCTACCTATTAAATCTTGTGTGAATGTTGCAATCTATGACATATCGTGTTAAAAAAGAGTCTACAGCCATAGCAGCTCTATGAGGCTAGATATTGAGCTTCAAAGTTTTTTGCATTTCCAATAGTTGATAGAGATATAACCTTTGTGTTTTCAAAATAAAAAGTCCAAAAATGCCTACAACTTTAAAAAAAACACCTCACATAATAAGTCATCACAGAATAAGAATATGTGAATAACTCAATTTTGACAAAAATGTCAGATTAAACAGAAACCCACACAGGTGATTGTGAGTCAGTGTGAGATAGCAGGGAATGACACCTCAGTGCGAGAGCTGAAAATGTCACTCATGATGGATGAGCCCGTTTTATGCTTAAAATAAATTATACTGGATTTATTGACATTTTCTCAAGGGTGTAAAATTTTCGGAAATGACTTTGAGTTTATTACACTTAATGTTACAAAATGTCAGCTGTACAGATCTATGAGCCAAAAACGAATGGCTCCTTCATTATGAGCCTCTTTCCACTTTCGGGCTGCAAAACTTTACCTGATACCACCTCACATTCGTGCTCCTCTTTTGCTATAAATTGCGTGCACAGACACATTAAACAAGGCTAAACCATAACGTTTTTTTCAAGGACCTCCTTCTGCGTCATCTCTACAGGCTGAATAGAGAAACTGCTTCATTGTTGGAACCACAGGGAGAGCTGCTTTGACACAAAGGCTCTCACACACATCTTTCACTTTGTGTCAGAGTGCCTTGCCCGCAGGCTCTGAAGTTTCATTGAATTGCTTTTAACTTCTAGGCATTAGCGTGAGCCTATGGCAACTCTCTCCACAGTGAACACATTACTCAGTCCGTCCAGGTAAGTGGCCCTCCAATGACCGTTTACCCTCCACCACCCATGTGGCCTTGACACACCAACTGCCTTCAAGGATACCCTGCCTGACCCTTTGGTACTTTCGTCATACATGGATGTCATTAAACTTCAACCATCTCCTTCAAAATCACGTGTCAGCTATACAACAAGCATCCTTCATTTTAAAGCCACTCTGTATAGATTTTGAACATTTGCAACTTCGTCGCCCCCCCCCACTGGTAGTATCAGGATAGGCAATATCATCTAAAACTATTATGCTGCATTTTGATATTTATAGCATTTCTGTATTTTTGCAGTTACATTTCCTTAATGTTTCATCATTCGTATGATGAAAGCACAATTCATATTTTCTCATTCATATTTTCTGCTGCAATCGTGTGACTTTTGATAGCTTGATTTATAATTCTACCATGCTCATATAGTTACATATTCTTTATAAGTGGACGTCATTAATGAATACTGAATGATGTGCCTCAGGCTAGTTTCTTTACATATAATTATAGCCTATGTTAATCGCATAGGCTTGAATTCAAATTAGTTCAGCATTCAGTTTTTTTCAATGACCCCTCGTCTTATTTAACGTGACATTTACTGCTGCACCCACTGCACTTTGCGAATAAATCCTCAGATCCTTTTTACCATGTCACACCAGAATCAGAATTTGCTCAACTACATACAGAACTGCTGAATGGATTAACAGTGACATGATTTTCATGCTCATAAAACTGTGTCTGATGCAGGTGGAAAACTGCACTTGTACCAGGAAAGGACTCACCATAGGATGGAAACGATTCATCAACATGGCTTTATATTCACTGAGATTACTTTCCTCTCAAAGGTTGTCAGCATGTCATGCCAGCAGCACATCTCACACCATGACAGAGCCTTTGGAACCTCAAGGACCTGCAGACCTCTTTCTTTGTTCGTGTACCATGTGTATGTGTGACACATTAACCAAACAGGATCCGCACATCGTATTAATAGCTCCTGTAAATTTAATGAAAAGTTGTAGTTGGGGGGATGAGCAAGTCTGCTTTTAATTTTGTTTTTCAAATAACCTCCTGCATCGTTCTGCAGCTGCTCTCTCTCGCTCTCGCTCTCTCCTGTTCCCCTTTATCATGCTTTCTCCGTAATATGTGCAGTGATGTTCAAAAAACAACTGCACAGACCTTCTTAAAGTAATTGTAGGTCATTGGCTTGTTAAATATCATTTACTAAAGAAATTCAACAAAGAACGTGGAAGATTTGGATTAAGCTAAACACTTGTCAATTTTTTTATCGTGACTCACATGACCGTGAGGCATTTCACACTTTTCAGAAGACCATTTATGTGTTCTTTGACTCAGATGGTCGTGACTGCAGGGATCGTGACAATGTCAGCCAGGTTACCAGCCATGTTTTAAATTCCAGTTTGAAAAGCTCCATGTGTCCTCAGCCTTGTCCTAAGATGCTGATCAATGCTGCTGAACCAAAGAGGAGACAGAAGGTAAAGCAGCTTTAAAGCAACTATGTGTAGAAATTGCATTTGATTACAGGATGTTTTTATTCTGATGGCATATGTTTTTGGTGGCAGAAAGATAAGACACTCCCCATGACAATATTGGTGCAGTCTATGTGTTATTTTCAGTTCATTTTGCTGTGCACTGGAGTCAGATAGACACACACTGCCCAGTGCCAAATCAAATATTTAATTCCACACATGGTGCCTTTAAAAACCTACAGGCTGAAACAACCAACAAGGTCCCTTTGTAGTAAGACGTAAAAGCCTGAAAGAGTTCAACCCTTCGAGGGATTCAAGGTTACAAGATTTGTCTTCTCTGTCCAGCCATAACAGGCTAACTAGTGCAGTGTATTCATGACAAATTATTGTCCCATTAAATTCTGCAGAAACAGATAAATTGCAAGATTTTCTTTGTAATATCACCAAGTTGGGAAGCTTCGCAGTCTGAGGTGCATACTGTCTATTTTGCATTCATATGGTTTCAGCATCTTGCGCTGGAGACCTTTTTTGAATGTTATCATGCTCTTTCTCTTTCCCTCCGTATTTCATAGCACTCTTCAGCATTTATTTTCTGTTTTCTAACTAATAAAAACACAGCAAAAATGCCTTAAAGGAATCAACAGCAGCAAGGTACCCTGCATTCTCTTTTCATGCCACCAAGGACTTTCTGTGTTGGGATTATAATGTTACAACTCCATCCATGTTTATAATTTAAGATCTTCTTGTTCTCCTACCTGGACTCTTACAAAATGTTTTCACTGTGTTGCCTTTTCTACATTCTGTGATTTAATCTCTGCTCCTGTTGCCTGACCCGATACCATTCTCACACACACACACACAAACACACACACAAAGGAAACTATTTCAAAAAGAATAAACCCATTCTTCCGAGTGTATTGATGAATTTGAAAGTCCAAACCAGGTACACATTTCTGCAACCTAACGCATGCCTCAGCTTTATGTGTCCATGCTGTTTTGTTGGACCTGAACAGATGATGAAGCTCTTTGGCATCACCACAGTAACTGGGTAGTAAATTGCCCCTACCATGTCACAGAGATGAATGTAATTATTGCTGCCTATTATCTATACACACTGTCATGAACAGAAGGTATGCAGTACAGGATCTGTTGAAACACACCCACATAGAAAAAGGCATATTACATTATAGTGTTTATGGTGCTGTATTAATTGCAATGAAATGCCCACACAGATGCTCAGCAGGGCATTTCACATCCTTTTCCCGCGGACTCCGCCACACAGAGGCACAGTCAGTGCAGATTTTTGTCCTAATTAAACCCCCGCACTGCCCACCTCTGCTCTGTTCAGGCTGGCATGGGCAGCTGAGGCTAATTCAATTTAACGTGGAGGCAAAACATCTATGAAGCGTTTACAAAAAAAATAGGGAGCTGTTGCCAGCGGTGTGTGTTGAATGCTGCTTGTGTTTCAAATGGTGCTGTCACACAGAGTGCATAATAACACTGGAAATACCAGAAAAGGCCACCAATTCAGCTTCAGAAGAGAAAGGTCACCTTTCATTTCAGGGGATCTAAACATTTAAGTTAAGTGCAGACAAACTGTTCCATTTGCAGAAAATGATCCCCAAATCTGTGTAAATTCTGCAGCTTCTGGAAAGGATCCAGTCAGATTGAGAGTTTGCCTTCAGAATATAAATGACAAAGCAACACCTGACGACCTGACTTTCACGTTGACTTACTGCTGCACCCCCTTGGTGAGCTAAAGGAACAGCAATAGCTGCCAGGCAGGATCACCCACATAGAAAACAACTTCTCCTGAAGTAGTATTACAATACATCCCTTCCCGGTGATTTGATAAATAATGTAAATATTATAAAATACCCCCCCCCCCGCGCGCGTCCCTCCGAGGGAGAGGCAAGCCAGGGTGTTATTAATCCAACTCCTTTTTTGTTAAGTGTCACTGCAGAAAGTGTTTAATCACAGCAACAGATAGCACAGAGAGGAAATGAGATGCATCGGTGGCGCTGCAGCTGAAAATGACAATCAGCCAGTTCAGCGATGCCTCTGATGATCAGGCATATCAATGAGCTGAGGGACAGAGGCTGACAGCGAGAGAGAGAGAGAGAAACACCCGCTGCTACAGGGAGAGCCAGTGGCACAAATATAGATCAGTCTGCACCATCTCTAGAACTTTTATAAAAGATTTAGGTGGCTTGGAGATTGATGAGAATGAAATGAAGTCATGTCACGAGGTTATCATGAGTCCACATTCCTCAGATGAAGCCTCACAATTATTTGCTCCTTTTTTTATTACTCTGTTTATTGTCATGCATCTAGATGCAAAAAGAACCATGGCAATGCAGAGCAATCTGTGATCCAGAGGCAGAAAACACAGAATATGATTAAACTATTGAACAGTAATCACTGGTTATCAAGTTGTTATTTGTTATTCTTATTATCATTAGGTTTCCTTTGTGAGGTCACAACTCTGTTGGCCATCTCAAGGTGTCGACTGAGGACTAAAGGTGATCAGAACATTGTAATCATTAATTACTCATCAATGAATAAGCACAAATTAGTTTTAAGTGATGATACAGGTAAAGGTAATTAAGCTTCTATGTAATGTTATAGGTCGTTTAAAGGGCCAGTTCACCCAAATTACAAAAAATACTAATCTAATGGTATCTAGCCATGTCGATCATTTTGGTTTTACTTGCTCAGGTTTGGAAATATCTGTCTTGGAAACAGGAAAAACTGAAACACACCGTCCGTGGAAACACAAAGAGGGATTGTTTTCACTCAATAGACTGAATTCAATTCAATTTAATTTGTCAAACTCAGAATGATGAAACCTCATATCAGCTTTAGGCTGAATTTTAAAATGCATTTTTGCACAGAACAAGGGCTGTGCATTTTAACACTAGAAGACAAGTTAAAGTTTTGTTTGTTTGTTTTTTTCATTTGGGGTCCAACTGAAATTTAATTGCTTTTTCTTTGTCTACTATAGCATACTGCTCTGCTCTGATCTCCTTTGAGAAAAAAATCTGAAACCAAAAGGGAGATATTTCCATTTTTTGGTTCCATGATGACGCCCCCTACTTGGCATTAATTTGCATTAATTGGCATTAATTTCACAGGAGAAAAGTGCACTGCTAATGTAAGTTTGCAGACTAGGTAGCTGGGTAGCTGGTTAGTTGCAGCACATTAAACATCATATAAACATATGTGCAAATATATTTTCGGTCCGTTTGGATGCTGGTGTGGTAATCCTCAGTACCACTGCTTACAAAACCACTGTCTGCCCATGGCTTGTACACTGCCAAATTTGTTTACTTAATCTCTTGTCCCCTACAGGTTGTCAGCCAGCCAGATGCTGTCAATCAAACACCGACACTGACACGCCCCTCCAGCAAGCTGCGTTGAAATGGAGCATTTCTGATATCTTCCAAAGTCCCTTCTCACAGTACAAAACCAACAATATATTTTTAAAAAAGCATGTTGTCACTATTTTTGACTGCAAAAAGAAATGACTAAATGTGATTTCAGTTGGACTTAAAGGAATGTTTACAATGCGAAACTACCAAATATACTGTGGTTTATAGATCAGCATTGCTATAGCATTATACTTCCAGAATGAGACATATTTGAGTCAAATGCAGTGTATGAGGACACAAGTCTCTTGTGGGACTTTGTTATGGAGACACAGTGTAAGAGAAAATAGCATGATGTAAGACGGAGGGCTTCTCAGACACCACCGTGTGCACAGAATACTTTTGATCCACTCCTCTAAGTCAACGACTTGCAATCCCTCTTTGCGCAGCAGCCTTGTCATTACCGTCATTACCATTTTACCTCCGGCTACAGAAACTAGGATGAGAGGGAGGGAGGAGGGAAGCAAAGCAACAAGACAACAGAGACATTAAACAGAGAAGAGAGCGATGAAGAAAAACACCAGTAGAACATCCAAATATCTATCCTGACATAGGGTAATTTCTACAATATTAGCTTGTGCAAGACTTTTTTTTAGCAAACAGGGAAAAGTCAAGCAGTCGTCAAAATACTGACATGAACACGAAATCATAAAAGGTTTGATTGTGTTGGATTTGAAATAGGAGTCATTTCAGAGAGAGGACAAGATAACAAACACAATTTCAGCCCCACTGTCGCCCTGAGACAAACAAGGAGTTATTTCAACATTAAAGGAGAATAACAGAGACTACAGGACAAGAAAATTAACAGGTTGTCAGGAAACACATTTGGAAATTATAATATGTTTAGGAAAACTGTGTTGTGTTATATAATGGGAGCAGGAGCCATATGGGTTTTTCTATGCTTGAATTTTGTTTTGCATTTTGTTTTAAACTTTCAATGATACAGACATTTGAGATATAAACAATTTCTTTCATTACTTTTGTTAATATGACTTTCACTCATGGCTTAAGTCTTATAAGCTCCTGATGTCTGCATCAAGCCATAATATTTTTTAAATGCTCATTTTCGTTTTCATAAAACCTCTGCATACAGTGAAACCTGGCTAAATCTCTTCTTTCGTTTTCATTTAAAAATGAACATACATACAGATTAATGATAACAGCGGTAAAGATAACACAGTGTGTTAGGCTAAAGTCACACTTAAAATAATCAATCATAGAAAAGGTTTGGGGTGACAGAAAGCTGTTTTTAACTTTCCAGTCACACACCTACTGAACCTCATTGGGCTGGCTTACGTCAGCAAGTTTTATCCACAACCGTTTTAGAAAAGCTACATTTTTGTTTGAGAAAAACACAGATTTAGTGTGGATGGAGGGATGAAACAGAGACTTTTTAATATTTAACCGACTTAATGTGGACATAATTTAACACACTAAGCCAGTGTTTTAAGATTTATCCAATCTGCAGACCGGTTTGGGAGGAGGAAATGCTGTTGTGGATGGAGGGCTGAAATTTTAAAGATTAAAATTGAAATTGTTGAGCTCTGGATCACAGATACCTGAGGAGAGGATGTCAGTTACTTATATAAATTGCAGCTTGTTTTGATGATTCTTTGAAGACCCTGATATTGTCCTAATTCTTCTTCTCTGAATTCCTAAACGTTTTCACAATCTCTTGAGTGAAAAGACTGTGTAATATAATCTGTAGACATTTTTTGGCAAGAACAACTGCTCCGATGACTACTGAACAATGTTGTTCACACTTCACTTGTTGCTGTCTGGCAACTTTAACTGAGACTGAGTTTTTTTGTTCACGCTCCACATCTTTTGTTATTGTCAAGTCTTTAACTAAGCCTGTACAAGTGAGTCGTTTTTACATCCCACTGAATTTACCGGTCTGCTGAGAGATCTGTCAGTTAGTCAGCTGTGTTGTGAATTCATGCCAGGAGTTTAAATCAGTCAGGGCTTTCAAGCTTTCCTGTTGTCATGTCTGCACTTCCACTTGCTATAAGGTCAAGTGCCACAATAACTCACGTGAAAAGCTCCAACCTCAAAGTGTCAAGTCTTGTCATTTATTGCACATATGTGTGATTGTCGATCACGGCTCAAGGTAATAAACCTTCCTGCTATTAGAAATATTTCTGTCACAAAGTCTCTGAATGACTTGTGAGCCTGTCCTGAGAATGAAGGCCAGCCAGAAGAGTGGTCGTTTGTAGCTGTCTGACAAACCAAAATGCAAAATCTGTACTCATCTGACACTTGAAACATGAGAAACCATCCCATGCTTAACACAGGTGCTTTTTCCCCTATGATTAAATGAAAGAAGGCTGAAAGAAAGTTCTGCCTTGTGAAGTTTTTATAGTCTTGATTTTTCTTAGCATACATTTTTTATCATCTACCTGTAGTGATAACAAACTGCTGTGTAAAACTGACCTTTTGGAATATAGATGCTCTTCTCGTCTTTTCCATTACTTGCAGCCCTAGACATCGATAACATGCTGTTTTCTGGCATCTACTGGATCTGACTGCCTAACCGACATCACACCACCATCTGAAACTGTTCACTAGAGGGTGCCATAAACAAATTCAATGCAGAAACTGGCACTGCAGAGCCACAGAATGATTCCACCAATGACATGTCTTTCTAGCAGAGCTATCATCACTGCTACACAAATGTATACATTTATGCATTGAAGCTATTTTAAAGGGAAATGAATGAACATGTTAAAGTGCATTTGGGCTCTATCTCTATAAAGCATGTCATCTGGTGAGTTATGAGCTACAATTATCTTGTCATTTTGAAAAAGAAAAGTACAATATCTTTAGGCAAGATTTATAACCAACAGTAAAATGGAATTTTCTTTTTGCTGCTTAGAGCTTAAAGCCTCTTTCACAATTTCATTGCATTTATGTTATTGCTCTGCGTAGGTGCCTTCATTGACAGCCATTCACACAAGAAAATAATGAAAATAAACAGAAATTAAAATTACAAAATAAGTTTATTCATATAAACAACAAAACAAAATCTATTAAATTGGGTTTTTTGCAGCGGGAGACAAATTAGATGATGTGGTATTACATTGTTTCACAAACAGCAATATCAAAACACATATACAAACAGATAAGAAGTTCATCTGTATTCTTCACGTAGCCCTTCTGCTTTGACTGAGTTTACAGCGCTCACTCTGTTCGCAAGAGGAGACTATCCTGAGACTCACCATTTATTTATTTATCGAATTTGGTCAAACTTACATACATTTTCAAGAATACTTCTAAGTTTATGCTTCACTGTGTATTTATTTTCACACACCCTCCCACACAGGCTCCCCAAATGGCCTCTTATTACAAAGTAGTTTGGAGCTGTGAAGACTGAGACTAACACTGCATAGATGATTCATTCACACCATCAGAAACATGGAGTATGTTTTCTTCTTATTTCAGTGCTCCCAGGGTGACTGAGTCCTTCTCCTCAGAGGAGTACGTGAGCGAGGATCGTTTTGCGGTGGCATAGGAGGTATATGAGAGGGCGGAGGAGGTGGAGGAGGAAGGTAAATGGGGCAGAGTGGATGTAGAGGAAGGGATCGGTTGAGTCTGTCTGTCAGGAAGGCAGTAAGCCGGAGAGGAAGATCTGCCCTTGCTTTGCAGGCTGCTGCTGCTGCTGCTCTGCAGAGGAGAGCTAGACGTTTTCGGGCCTCGAGTCAGAGATGACGTGGAGGAGCTGGACAGAGGTGAGGTCCTCATGCCATACCCGAGGATGCCCGTACTCATCAGAAACTCCCTGGAGCCATAGGCCGGAGGAGTTGGTCCACGGGAGCCCGGAGGTCGGATGTTGTCTGGTGGCAGACTCCTCCGGCTGGGGATGTCATAGATCCCCACTTCTGGGCCATAGAGGGCCTGGGATCTGGCTTGGAAACGCAGTATCCTTTCCCTCTCTTCCATCTCCCGTCTCTCCTGGATAGATGCCATGATGGTTTTTGAAAAGTTGTCATAGCGTGCAGTAGCAGACCTCTGAGGTGTCAAGCCCTGTGGACCGAGATCACGAAGGCTGTCTCGCACCGCCAGACTTGGAGGTGTGAGGTCTCGTGATGTTACACTTTGGGATGCAAGGTCTCTTGGCATCAGCCCTTGAAAACCAGGAGAAGGGTCTCTTTGAATGACACTTTGGAAGGAAGGTGAGGGATCCCTTGAGGTTAGGCCCTGCAAAGAACTTGAGGGGTCTAGAGACTGAGGAGACTGTCTGGTGATGCCCATAAACACGGGGCTGTAGGCGTGAGGAGGGTGCCGCTGCACCACAGTCCCATCTGTGCTCAGAGCCATGAAGTGAGGATGGTAGCCGACTGGAGGAACCCCTCTCTGAGCAAGGAAATGAGGGTCTGCTGGGTTGATGAGATTATCATAGGAGAGGCTGCTGCTGCGGTTTGCCAGCAGGCTGGAAGAGGTGATGATGCCTGGTGGGGGATTGGATCCCAAATCGTCACCATGCATGGCAGGTAGCTGAGATTTGGTGCCGTGGCAACTGCTGTGCTTGAGGGTGAGAGAGCGGGAGTTGAGTGTCAGAGAGTTGAGCTGCAGCGAGCTGGAGATGCTGTTGGTCTGGCCAGGCAGGCCGGACTGCTGGCTGCTTCTCGCAGGGCTTAGTTTAGATTCAGACCGGTGGTCAGGACCTCTGTTGTTTCCTTGCTGCTCTGATGTCCTGAGCAACTAAACAACATAACAAAAACCAGATAGCAGCGTCTGTCAGACAAGAATCCAAACCAGGACTTGGATATTGAGGATTGTGCTCCAACAATATAACAAAGTACTATCTGACTGAAAAGCACCTGCTCTGGAGGAATGGGTGAAGATCCTCTAGATATGGCTTCCAGGACAGGCCTTAACTGCGGCACGGTGGGAATGGATACAGGAATGATGGACTTGGTATGGTGTCCCATCTCTGGAAAAGAAAACAATTAATTATAAGATACAGAAATCATACTAAACAATCTACAGAAACAGCTCAGCAATGGCACCATGAAGGAACATTTTAAAGGGTAAGACTGGCGATATTCTATATTTCTCTTACTGTCAACAAATTCCATGAAAAGACCCAAACAAAAAAGCATATTTTTAATTATGCCTCTGAATTTTTCCAACCTGTGTGTGGCACTCAGCCCCAAGCCCTGGTTCCTACTGAAGACGTAAACATTTTAGAAGTGGATATTTTAAAAAAGGCTAAACAATATCCTAAAACAGCTGGGCACTCTAGTGTTTAGCAAATATTACTCAAAAAGGAGGAAATAGTGCATTTGTTGGGGACTACTTCCAGCCGCGGATTAATACACACTAGGTGCTCTAGCCAGTACGTAATTACGGCACCAGGACGGTGTATGTGGCATCGACACAAAATAAACTACTGTGCCCTTGTTCAGGGTGATGAAGGAACACGTCACCCAGTGCAACAGTGTGGCTCACTGATGAGTTTTTAATAGTTTTTGGACAACAATGGAGCTCTAAGGCACAGAGGAATAACATATAATGGGCTTTGGCTACACAGACAAGACTTGTTTGTAGAATCAGTTCATTTCTGGCTTTGGTCTTTTCATGAGATTTGTCAACAATAGCAGAAATATAGAATCTCACCAGGCGTAGCCTTTAATTGACTCTGCAGACTTATGAGACTGGATGTATCCGTAATGCTTCGGTATCTTTGTCACTATATAACTGCATATGCTGTAAAAGATATTGCTTCAGTGCTGTGTCTGGTTAACACAGTATAAATGTGTCATCCTACAGTACCATTCATGGCAGTCAGTTGGCTTTTCAGCAGGCCGTGGTCTGGTTTTGGTGGCAGTGGTGGTGGAGTTTTCAGTTGTTTCATGTCTGACAGCTCGACAGCTCCGGCTGAGGTTCGCTGGCAGGAGAAGAGAAAAAAACAGAGAATCATGAGATCTAATCCCGTGAAATGAGGTTACACTCCTTAGATGAGTATGAGAGAATATTTAACAGTGTGTGCTTTGAATTTGGCATGTAATCTGTTCATGCATACTTTATTCTGGAGAATCTGACTCTGTATCCCGTTGTCCCTGACTTTCACCTGCCTCTGCCGATCAATCTCTGGCCTCAGGAACGGAGGCTGAACATGGATCGCTGTTTTCTTACAGGGCCTCGCTGTGTACCTGGTGTCACATGACAAAAATGGTGTCAGCCAGTGAGATACAAGGCTCCCTGAGAAGCCGAGGATTAAGAAGAAATGGCTCTTACTTTGGAGAGATGGGACTGCAAACCAGATACTCCAGGTTGTTACAACAACCTCGTGTGAAAGGATTTACTCCTCCTTGAAACTTCCCAGTAACCTGTGGGATCATGAAGACAGATAAAAGTACACCTTTTGATATCTTTATCTCTCTTCCATATTATCTACAGATGTAAATAAGTCATGTGTTAGAGGTATTGTCACTTATAATACATTAAAATACACCATTGTTATATCCTAAAGATCTACTTTATTGATGTAGTATTGTATTGTATTGATGTTCTTGACATTAGTTTAATATTTAAATCATCAAACTGACTTGTTCGTTGGTGGTGCGTCCTCTGGACACCAGGTACAGGTGGAATCCACTGAGACCCAGAACCGGGATAAGAAACAGCCCCGATATGCTGATCACAACCAAACTGTACATGCCGTTAAGGAAAACTGCTTCACATCAGTCACAATTATTCAAATGGTTTAATACGTTTACGCAAATTAACGCACCGATAGATATACACACGCGCATATTCAGTGTGTATAAGGATACGTGACAGTGCAGTGCAGCTTCCATAATTCGTCCATGTGGTGCAGGACGTAAAGGAGGCCAAAGGTGAAGACACAGATCATGTGAACCGTCAGTGACAACAGGAACAGAAAGAAGTAGCGGTAGTTTCGCCTGCCGATGCAGTTGTTCACCCAGGGACAGTGGTGGTCAAAGTCCTGAGAGGAGAAAAGAAAAAAACCAGAGGCAAGTAAAAAACAAAAAACACATTGCAAAGTCTATAGCAAATATTTTGCAGCACTGAAAATCAAGCATTCATTGAAAACTTGTGGGAAGTAAACTGTCCTTTCGAAATACACTTTGTTTAACACAGGCTGCCTAAACCCTTTTTCATATTGCATTTCCACGGACTACAAAGGATCTGAGAAAAGGATTAACCTGATTAATGAGATCTCTCTCTCTCTCTCTCTCTCTCTCCCTCTCTCTCCCTCCATCACATTCTGTCCATCATTCACTCTGCAGAAATCCCCTTTATTGACACCACCTCTCACACACACACACACACACACACACGCACACACACACTGCTACACTCAATCAAAAGCGCTACTCACTTTTCTCCCCTGATCTGTCCATCCATGCATTCTATTTTCTTACTTATCACTCATTTCCCCACCACATTTGTTTTCACCCTCCCCTGTATTGATATGACACTCTCAATGCCGTGTCTGTTCTCCCGTCTTTAAATCTGTCCGTGCACTAACCTCCACACAGTGATCACAGACGCTGCAGTGGGAGCAGCGTGGAGGCCTGTAGAAATGACACGAAGCACACCACTTCATCCGCACCTGGACGCCCTTCACGTCCACGTTCTTATACAGCGGAGCGCGGAACTCATCGTCCTTGTCCTCGTCCTCGTTTGCTGCGAAACAATATGTGAAATTGCTAAAGTAACACTTCCACAAATGAAAACCGCCCCTACTCTCCTACTGTACGCATAACAACACTTTGATTACAAACCCATTGGGAGCACACCAGCATCCATAAAGGTTGCCATGGTGAAGTTGGCCAGCACAAAAAGGAAGAGGATGGCGCAGCATGGCGGTACAGCAGGGCAGATGGTCACAGCCAGCCACGGGCATCTGAATATACAAACACAGGAGAAAGAAAAAAGAAAAAAATTGAAAAACTATTTCCTGTACTTGTGACTGAGCGTTCATTCAAAGCAGACTTCATGTAAATCGAGGGTTTCACAGTGTTATTGAGCTGTGTAAGTATCCATCCTTTAGAGGTTGAGGTTAACACAAATGAAGGCTACAACAAAGAGTTTAAGGGATAATCTTCATCCCATTTATTCTGATGGGAGAAGTTGATCTCAAAAGTTATTGTTTAAAGTGAAAGATAAGCATGTATTAGTGTGTGTTCAACAATGTCCACAACAAGGAATTAAATGCCAGGGCAAGACAGTAAAGGCAAGACACTTACTGTATTGGTGTTACACAATGAAGCAGGTCATTATCTGTTAATTAGTTGGTTTGTTTATATGTAATATTTATTATTTTTACCTGAAACCAGTCAAAGATGCCCGTGTTCCTTGATCCCAAATTGTCGTTGTCAAAAAGCTTGTTAAATTCAACAAACTATCCAAGACCCAAACATATTCGACTTAGAAAGGTACATATTACAGACAAAAGATGCAAATCCTCACATTTGAGAACATATATAAATATCTGGATTTTTGTCTTTGATAAATGGCGTAAACAATTACTCAAAAATTTAAAAAGCTACAATTTTTCAGCTTTGTATAAAATTCAAAAAACCTTTTTGCCACAGAGTCTGGTAAATCCTGGTGGTTTAGGACAACAGTCTGGTGATCCCACCGTCACATGTCAGGCTTTGCAAAAGGCCTTGCAAATATGATTATGCTGAGACAGGAGGGCCAAGTTCATGTAGAGCTGAAACAATTAATCGATTATTCAGTCAATACAGAAAAATTATTGGAAACTATTACTGGTATTGATATTCGATTAATTTGTTAAGCAAAAATGCCAAACATTTTCCTGTTCCAGCTTCTCAAATGTTAAGATTTGCTGCTTTTCTCCGTTTTATTACATTGTAAACTGAATAGCTTTGGGTTTTGGTCTGTTGGCCGTCAGAACAAGACATTTCAAGACGTCACTTTAGACTCTGATGAACTCTGATGGGCATTTAAAGACAAGACAAGTCACTGACTCATTGAGAAAGTAATCAGCAGATTAATCAATAATGAAAACAATTGCTACTTGCAGCCCTAGATTCTTGTTGAACAAAAGCTCATGTAAATAATACACTTGAAAAAAGTTAATAAATCACTGCTGTGACCATGATAAGCAGTCAGTCAAAATTGAAGCTGTCCAGTTAAAGCAAATGCTGAATGAGTGAATGAGCAAGAAGACAACAGAGAGAATCTAAATCCAAAACCATAACTGATTTAATGAGCCATTCGCAGTTTCACTGTACCGGCCGTGTGTGGAAGTGGTGTTAAATTGAACTTTTAATGCTTGTAATCATATAAATTGATTTTACAAATGGCCTCAATGTGTAAACTATTGGTGCTTCTAAACACTAATGTCAAACTATTCTTTTTTTATCAAAGTCCTGAGCTGTCAGGATTTATTTCACCCAATATAAAATCTTTCTGTGCATGTGTGTCCGTGTGTGAACCATCACTTATCTCTTCCATTGACTCAATGTGTGTGTGTGTGTGTGTGTGTGTGGATTTGCTGAATTATACTGAATGGGAGTATGATTATATCTCCACTGTGTGAGATTAGAGGGAGGGGCAGTGTAATTAGGTTAGAGTGGTAGACAGAGAGGAAAAGATTCACTGGATTATAGTAACAGTGTTTAACCTACATACTCTATATACTGCATCGGAATTTTCTATTTGAATAGTGAAATGTTACAGTTTTTTTGGCATGGTATCAGTATAGGTAGAGAAAAATAATAATCATGTACCTTCTAGGACTGTCAAATGGAATCGTACAACCAGAGTCAGGACCAGAAAAATGTGTCAAGTAAACCGTGAACACATGTGAGTGGTTAAGCACAAAATCTTACTGAAAGTGAAAACACAGACAAAATTAAGAGTCATCTGCCTCAATTATGTGCTTCATCCCAGTGCAGCTTCAATCCCCAAACCCCCTCGGCTGGGTTTAGGCTGTGGGGGAGGGGTCCCCGCCCCAAGAGGAACGCCTGCTGATGCCATGCCAGCTGCAAACCCAGTAATCCCTGGATTATGAACTCTGGATTACAGACCATTTCTGACAGTCCAGTGCATTGTGTATTACACAGAGCGGGTCATCAAGGCTCCCTATAAATCATACAGCCCGCTACTATACACTGTATAGCAAGAGATAAATCAAAAATGATCCGCTACTGCTCGACTATACTTTCAGAAGAATCCCTCTTAAAACACATGATGAGGGGACAAAATGGAAATAGGGCAAGAAGAACAAATTTAGCATAATAAAATGAAGAGAACCTTAAGAAGCAGTGAATATGTGACAAAAAGATTAAGGGGCATAATATGACACACACCCCCACCCCCCAAGGCTGCTGTTCAGTGTATCCTAGTTCTTTTCACTAAAGACGGTCATGTTTGACATGTGCTTAAACTGTCATAGCTGATCAGTTACATTAAGATGTGCAACTCGAGCTGGTTAGTTACACCACTCCTCTCATCTTTCTCCAAAAGATCTGCAGTCAAGCCCATTACAACAGGGCTGAGCTACATAACATGATTTTCATTATATATTCTATCTTTGAAATGAGATAGATAGATAGATAGATAGATAGATAGATAGATAGATAGATAGATAGATAGATAGA